>SCDZ01000888.1:0-20925 GCA_004143845.1 Drosophila lacertosa | reverse complement strand
ATCCAAATAGAAAAGGAAAGCATTGGAGAGGGTGCCTTTGGCACTGTTCATAAGGCTACTATGTACGGCATTCAGGTTGCGGTGAAACGATTTATATTAGCCGACGATGATGCCCGAGAAGCAATTGAAAAAGAAGTGCAGCAGCTTTCCCGTGTTAATCATGTGAATATCATCCAATTGTATTCCACAATTAAGGATGACCTTTCCAATACTATGATTGTGATGGAATACGCTGACAGTGGAACACTTCACAACTTTTTGTATCCTAAGGTCAAAGAGCATAGACGGGTCTATGAATACTCGGAAGTACTTAATTGGATGACTCAGTTGGCTAAGGTGAAGACATGTACTTTTCCTTGCACTAATCAATAATATGTTTTATAGGGTGTTGCTTACTTACATGCGATGCTGATCCATCGCGACCTCAAACCAGCCAACTTGTTACTTGCGAACAACTATCAAACATTGAAGATATCCGACTTCGGTACAGTCACTGAACAGGCTACGGCGACGATGACGGCAATTATAGGCACTGCTTACTATATGTCACCAGAGGTTTGAAACATTGATAAAGGAAATATTGATTAAACAAAGATTTGTGAATATTAAGGTTGCCGATGGCAGAAGATACACTAAAGAAAGCGATGTATACAGCTTTGGTATCGTGCTCTGGGAGGTCTTGTCACGGAAGAGACCTTTTTATGAGTTGGGAAATAATGAGGTGGTCACCATTATTTTTAGAACCTGTATGGGTGAGTATTCAATGGTAGTGATCTACAGCTGATTATCAATTTGCCTTGCTTAACAGGTAATCGTCCTAGTGTTGAAGATGTTCCGAATTATCCAAACGCAGAAGAACTAAGACAAATTATGAAAAATAGTTGGGATGAGATTGCACATCGACGACCAACAATGGATGATTTGGCTCAAAAGCTGGGCAAAATATTGGCTTTAAACAAAAAAAAATCTCAGGAAGTAAAATAAAACAAATGCAACTTAAATGTCTTTAATAATAAAACATAAATAGATTGTAAAATACATTCACTACCTACAAACTGATATTTGCCAATACCCAAAAAAAAATACCAAAACAATTTTGTATATACGACAAGGTAAAATGCATTTAGAGCCAATTTTTAATTAGGCATATAAATAAAACTAATAATTCTCTTGTATTGTTATTTATTCTATTGTTAAACCAAGAATATGTTTTTTAATATTTTTAGATTATATGTTTACAAAATAATACTTCAGTATTGGAATAAAAAGTCAGTTGGCGTCAATAGTATATGGTGTAAAATAATATTTTGTATATATTAAACTATTACTACTTATAAATATGCAAAAACACACACATTGACACAAATACTCACGTACACAGATGTAAATTAGTAAACGTTGCCCAGGAAACAAATGTTATTAAATCGATTTTATTTCTTTTGTAACATTTTGAAATTCCTTTACGTACGAAACACGAAAATTCCTTAACAACCAAGTTCTACAACAGCAAGAAGCACCTGTGTATGACAGATTAAATATATACTTACCATTCAATGATTGCCACCGGTGCGCCACGTCGTCCGCGAAAGATTCGGGAACAATGCGGTTCCTGTCCGGATCGCTTCTCTAGGGACAAGCGTCAAGTGGTTATCGAGGATTCCGAAACCACAGAGGAAGAGTCATCGACGGATGAGGAAGAACGTTGGAAGGACGTTGCTCGAGCTGCCGAAATACCCGCCGAATATTACAACATCCAGAAACTGGTCAAATACATTAAGGCCGGCAATCAAACAGCTACCATAGTGTCCCTATGCTGTCTACAGGACTATGATCTGCGGACTCAAATCAATCAGTTTGCCATCCAGGATATTGGTGGCCTAGATGTGCTCGTCAACATATTGGAGTGCAACGATACCAAATGCTGCCTGGGCGCACTCACCGTCCTCTCCGACATCACACTCAACATTGACATACGCAAAACGATTGTCGATCTCGATGGCATACCACTGATCGTCGACATTCTCAGCTCGTCCATGAAGGATCTAAAAACCATGGCCGCCGAAACGTTGTCGAATGTAAGCAAGGTGCGTCTGGCACGCAAATATGTGCGGCAATGCGGAGGCATTTCCAAGCTGGTCGATTTGCTGGACATCAAAATGAGGTAAGGCTACATATAGACTAGGATGCACCCTGACTTGCCTTGCATCCTTACAAACACTCAATAACAGGGTATATTATCTTTAACATATTTTACAATCTCTCGCAGCATCCTGCAAACGCCACGGGATCAGCTGAGCGTTGAGGAAATTGAATTCCTGGACATGGCTCGAGCAGGTTCGCGTGCTCTTTGGACACTGGCCGACTCCAAGCACAATATGGAACAGATGCGTAAGAGCGGCATTGTGCCGCTGATGGCCAATCTGCTGAAGTCCGTGCACATCGATGTGGTCATACCCATTATGGGCACGGTGCAAAAATGTTCGTCAGAGCCCAAATTCCAGCTGGCCATTACCACAGAGGGCATGATCGCGGACATTGTAACTCATTTGAACTCGGAATGCATCGATCTGAAAGTGGAGGGCAGCACGGCGCTCTACAAATGCGCCTTTGATGCAACGACGCGGGAATTGGTGCGCGAGGCGGGCGGTCTTGAGCCGCTGGTTGGCATCATTAAGGACAAGTCGGTGCGCGACAACAAGCCGCTGATCAGAGGAGCGACGGGCGCCCTCTGGATGTGTGCCATTTCGGATGAGAATGTTAAGCGAATGGACGACATGAACGTGGTTCATCATCTGGTCGCCTTGCTTTCCGACGAGTGCGACGAGGTGCTGACCAATGTCACCGGCGCTCTGGCCGAGTGCGTGCGCTTCCAGAACAATCGCGTGGCCGTGCGCAATTCTGGTGGCCTGCCTTCGATGGTGGCTCAGCTGAACTCTTCGCATTCGCCGCTGCTGGAGAACTTGGCCAAGGCGATCAAGGAGTGCGCCGAGGATCCGGATAGTATGCGCATTCTGGAGCAATTGGATGCGGTGCGACTGGTCTGGTCACTGCTGAAAAACACCAGTCCCCGTGTCCAGGCCCACGCAGCCTATGCGATCTGTCCGTGCGTAAAGAATGCCACCGATTCAGCTGAGCTGGTGCGCAGCCTTGTCGGCGCTATGGAGCTGGTGGTCGGTCTGCTCAAGTCTAAGGAAATCATGGTGCTGTCGGCGGTGTGCGCGGCAATTGCCACCATTGCCTTGGACCAGACCAATCTGGCCATTCTGACCGATCTACGCGTCATTTACAAGCTGGCCGATCTGGTCAATACCACAGATGATATGCTGCGCATGAATCTGGCAGCTGCCGTCGCTGCTTGCGCCTGTTTTGGCAGCAACACCGAGGAGCTGGGACGTCTGCGTACCGTGACGCCCATTGTCACCTACATGACCAGCGACAATCCCTTGGTGCACCGCACCACGGCCATGGCCCTGGAGAAACTCTCGATGGATCCACAGAACTGCATAACCATGCACCAGGTCAGAATCAGAGTTGCCTCAGAACTAACTACTTCTAACCTCTCTCTCCTTCTCTTTCTTTAGAGCGGTGTGGTGCCGTTCCTGTTGGAGTGCATTGGCTCCACCAACAAGGAGCTGCAACTCGCTGCCGCCGGCTGCCTGCGGAATATACGTGAGCTGGCCCTGCGTGCCGAGGAGTATATGCTTAAGATTGACGATGATTAATGCTTGGACACGCTTAATCTGTTGGCCACAATTCTTTAACATAGTTAATGCGTTTACTGTTTAAATTGTTGCAAGTGCAAATAAATGTAGCCCACAGCTTTTACAAATATTACCCACCACATTCCAAATAAACACACCCAATACAAATTTTGAACATTTAGCTATAAATATATTTGGCGCAACATTTGGACTAACTAAAAGAGCCACCTGGTTTAGTAGCTGGCATTGCTGCCCCTCGTCGAGATGCTCATGCGACGCTCGACGCGATTCGTGTGGGGCAGCAGACAGCCGGGTGGTGGATAGCGCCAGCGTCTGGGCCTGGACAGCAGGGTGCCATCGGTGGAGGCGCGATTCCGGAAGGGTGCATCGATGCCGCTGCGAGAGCTGCCCAGGCTGCTGCTGGCAATGTCGTCCGTGGACTCGGTGTGATCGCCGCTGCTCTCTTCTTGGCAAGCGCTGCCAATGACCAGAAACGAGCGTCTTGCCACGCCCAGCGGCGTCGCATCGTAAAAGGAACAGGAGCCGGAGTCGGGTGTTAAGATCCCATCGGCGGCATGCGCCACATCGCTGGTGGAACGTTTGAGCTTTGGAAACTTGGTGAACACACGCCAAAAGCGGAACACATCGCGGAATACATTTTGCACCTAAGAGACATGGCATTTACATTGTGACTTAGCAACCTGCAACATTATGACGCACCTGATCGACATTCTCTCTGACGGAAATCTCATGGAAACAGGCGCAGGAGAGCTCACGAAAGCGACGCTGTCCCTCCTCCAGGCTAACCATACGATCGCCAGTCTGATCCGTTTTGTTGCCCACCAGAATGACGGGTATGTCCAGGGCGCAGTCCTGCAATAGATAAAGCTAAAATACACTGCCAACCCATGCCGCCCAAAACCCACCTTGCTGGCTGAGCCCAGTTTGCGTCGCCGCTTGTTGTAGTTAATAAGGAACTTCAGTCGGCTGCACTCGTCAAAGGAGCACTTGTCTGTGATGGAATAAACGAGTATGAACGCATCCGCCCAGCGTATGTTTGACTCGAGCGTGACGCCATCCAGTTCCTGGATGCGAATAGCTGGGTAAGATTTCGCTTTTGTGAGACTCTCAAGTGCGTTACTCACGTGCAGCTGTCCGGTGGCATCCAATATGTCAAACTGAACCGACTCGTTGTCCAGCGTTGTTTGGCAGGTGTAGATTTTCTCCAAATTGGGATCATATTCGCCAATAAAGCGACGCGTTATAAAACGCACCACCATCGCTGTAAATTGAAGGCAGTAGCCCAAATATGAGTTGGGGGGGCAGAGTCTGGGCTATTGTTTCTGGTGACACCTACCGGTTTTACCCACGCCGCTCTGGCCCAACACCATGACCTTTAGCGTCTTTTGTTTGTTGGTATGCAGGCCCAGTTTGACCAGCGACGACTTCGGCGAGGTGGCATTCATCGCAGCCAGGAGCAGGCACGCTGGGTGCGTCAGCAAAGATGGCCGGCGTATCAGCTTGGGAAGTGTTTGGGTCTAAGCTGAGACAATGCCGTCTGCTCTAAATGATTGAAAGAACCTTTTCGATACCCTACAAGCAGACTATGAACACAGACGGGGCATGTTAGCAAATTTATAGAAATTGAAATAATGGGATAAAGTTATAAGTTTTTCTTAATTTTATTATTTAGTTGAGGTTTTCTTTCTCTGGTACAAACCTAGTTTCTTCTCTAAAAGTTACTTAAGCTACCACGTTCGTAGCGACATACAGGGTATTTAAGTTTCGACTATCTTCAGCAACTTGTGTTTTATTTTAGCATAGTTTGACTGCCCGTAATCTATATTAGAGCTGTCCCAGCTAAAGCTGGCGAGACCTGGCCGCATTTTTTTGGCTCAACTCCAAACATTATTGCATACTTTTCAGCGGCGGCAGCAACAAAAGGCAGCAAATATTTTATAGTATACGCCAAGGCGCAATACAATAGACGTATTTAGTTTATTTGTGTGTGTGTGTGTTTGTGTGTTTGGACGCGTTTTTTTATAGCTCCCACTGTTTGTAAATATACGTTCATATGTCGTATGTGGGTTTATATGCTTGCGCTTCTGATAAGGTCAACAATGCCAGCGACAACGACAACGACAACGACAACTATGAAACATTTATTGGACACTTTTTGCGTTGCCATTGCCGCTGCCGTCCAGGGCCAAAACCATTGCCAGGAACCTATTCATCATCATCATCATTAACATGATTATCGCTCCACGCCCCGACAATTATCAGCAGATTACTTGGTGGCAATACACTTCAAAATAAATACAATAAAATATCAATTATCACTTGAGTCGCGCTCTCTCGTCTAGCCAAGTGCCTCTCGGCCTTATGGACAAGTGCATGTGTCCACAATTGTCCTCACTGTTTGCCCAGCCAGCCATGTAAACAATGGAAATTGTAGGTGAGCTCTTCGTACCAGACTGAAACTTTAATTCCCTAACACAATTTAATTGACATTTTATTATACTCCGCTGGTGAGAGATTATTACATTATTAGTAAATCTAAAGAAAATGATAATCTGTTGCTTTAACCATTTTTTGTGTTTTAAAGTCAATAATCAAGTTTGAAATAAAATAAGTTGACTTAAAAAAATTATACAAAATTTACTTGAGCAAGTATTATTGACAAACAAAACTTTATATCAAACGAAAAGAATTATTAAAATTAACAACATATTTTTCCTTTACCTTCATTTCGACTGACTTGTGCAGTGTACTCCTTATAAAGAGTATTATAATTACTTTTACTATGTCCACACTCACACACGCTCAGTTGAAAAACTTGTGTTCGTGTTTGTCCATACACACACAATCACACACACACACACAGTGAGTAACAATGTGTACAGAAGTATTAATGTCTGCTGAGCTGATAAATATTCATCAGGAGAAGGACGCCGAGTGGCAGCCGCATGCATGCTGATTATGCCACGGCTAAAGCGACTAGACCAGGCCGGGAACAGGCCAGACTTTACCTTTAGCGACTTAAAACATTGCTGCGTAGATTTTAATTAGTTGGATTTGGAGCACAAACGAAAGCAAAGCCGTTGGCGTCATGGCAACAAACGGAAACTGCGCGTGCCTAATGAACCAATATCAACGGCAACACGGCGTATACGTAACGCATCGAGTGGCCGTGTCCATAATGAGTGTATGCATCAAGTGGCTGTTGCCATGGCTTTAAAGCGAACCCAAAAAACTTTTTCGCCACTGTCCAGCGACCCTCTGGTCCATTAGTTGGTTGTCTGTGCGGCGTCTGCTGCATGGCAGAAAAGTTTCTTTTGATTTCGATTTAATTACAGCGATAGCTTTTCTTTAGCCACAACGTTGAACATACGGATTTTCACACGCCATCCCTAAGGATGGCCAGGATCCCAATTGTTCGGCGCCGGGGGTCGAAATAACGGTGCAGTCGACCAAGGTGTAAACAACGCCAACAACAGTTGCAAACACTAATGAGTCCCAAGTAACATTATCTACCTTCCGCAATCAGTTTGGGTAGGGGTATTCGTTTGCATTGCTGTTTATATATTAAAGTAAACAAGCTTTATCTGAATTTAAGTTAAAGTCATGTGAATATGTTCTTCATACTGTACCCTTAAATAGCAAATAGATAAATGCACCTTGTGTTTTAATAAGAACATTTGTGTTAAGTTCAAAGATTATTAAATTCGAAGAAAAAAGGATACAATTTGCACAATTGCGCAGTAAAAATCGTGCAGAGAGTTCCGAGTGAACAACCCTAACGACAACGGACAGGACGGCCTAGCAGGCATTTATTAAGGACCACTGACCGTAGTCAATGGGACCTTGGCATAGACATTGAATAAAAAAATAAAACCTGTTCACTCTTTTGAAGCAGGACAATTCGGTTGCGGGGACCGCTGAAGGTAAGAATGCCTGTGTCTGTTACTTTGCTTCTTTTTTTATTTTTGGTTTAGTTTATTTGGATGGGGGTCTGACATCGGGTTGATGACCTGTTTACGTTTATCAAAACATATTGCGTGCTACATTTCATACGGCTTGGCAGTCGACAATCGGTGGCCGTAAATTGAGCTCAGATTGGGTTACGTCTCGTTGCCTAGCGCGTGCCGTCGCTGATGATGATTATGCTGCTCGAATTCCATTGAAAGTAAATCAACCTAACCACTGACCAATAACAAAATATCAATGGCCAAAAACAAGTGCGCCGGCAGTTTGTCAACGTGGGTTGTCTTGGTGCCCGAGCAATTCCGCTTCCCACTGCGGCTAAGGTCATGGGAAGCACGGCAGTTGCGACGCGAGTTACGCATCGCTTGCTGATGACTGTTAGAGTTGCCACCAACCCATGGCCCTGCCCCTGCCCCTGCCCCGTGGCCTAGCCCCTTCACCTGGCCTTGCCCCAGCCCCACTTCTGGCCCACAAAAACGCATTTGTGCTTGTCATTTCACTTCATTACCAGCTATCGACAATCGAACACGAAGTTAACATTAACAACAAGCGTGCATTGGCTAAAGGTGATGGACTGGCGTATACCCTGCGATTTTCAATATAACAAAACAAAAGTCAAATCTCCCCAATGCTTGTCTTTTTTACAGCGCATATCAACAACTGTTGCCATTGGTATTCGTCGCACTTATTGTTGGCCCTGAAATTGTAAATGCGAAATTGTTAGACCCAGCGTCGCGCCGAAGAGTTGGCGGTCAACCCCCCTCCGCCACCCCTCGCCAGCCCCAACGGCCCCCAAAGTATTTGTTTTGTCGCGCATTTCCATGTGGGCTGTGTGAAAGTAACCACGAACCGTCTGCTCCACCGAACCCTGAACAGAGTATTAGCCAAAAAATAAAAATAAACCAAAAAAAAAATGGAATTTGTACACGAATGTTGGGTGCATGCATAGAAATACAACAAAAAATAATCAAGTGCATGATAGGAACATATTGAACTACGAATACCCTTTAAAATAGTGCGGGAAATATTTATATGTATATAATATCTATTTACATTTACTTAGATAATTAATATGCAATAGATTATATCCAAGTTTCGCAGTTAAATATATATATATATGCTAATAAATAATTATGTCTGTTATCCTTTATAAGTTGTACAAATTACTCGAGTGCAAAGAGAACCATAGAAAATAAACCTCATAAATACAAGTCAAGCGTCATAAATGTCAATTTGGGCTGCTCATCCTGGATAAAAAAGGGAGCTAACTGGGATGTAGAACTTGAGTGATAAGCAACGTTTAACTAAAAATAAATGCGACTAACAAACATGAGCACAAGAGGGCAACTGTTGAAGAACAATGTGAGTAATGTGATACAAAAACCCCAAGTACTTACATTATAAGCAGTCACAAGGGACTGGAGGGAGAGAGAGAGAGAGAGGGTATGAGAGAGAGAGAGAGTTAAGGCTGGTGATAGCCACTGGTCAGAACAATACATATAAGTTAGACAAATTGGCATCAATCAAAACAGTTTTCTCTTATAAAACTTGCCTTACATATAAGTTTTTGAATAGTTTATTTTAATAAAATTTACTATTTATTTTATTTATCCTATCACTTATCAAACTGAAATATGCTTCATCATTTTATATATGTTCACAAATTCGTTTTCGTCCATTCAATTCCACTATTTATTGCACTTGTAACATTTATAGCTCGAAGCTAACTAATTGTGTATACACAGTCTACAAAGCAATATATTTTTCTCTGTGGCCCAGCTAATAAATATTTTCATATAATAATCTTCTATCGAAATTCAACATGTCATACTCATAATGGGGAAATCACATTTAGATATTGATTTCGAGCGTTTTTCCCCGATTCATTCCATTCAATTGTGTCATAAGCTGCTTCTTGTCATGACTTTTTGTTGGGCAGACCTTAAATACTTTTGTCGCTCCTTGCTGGGCTTTTATTTTTTTTGTTTTTTGACACTTCACGAAATACTTTTGAAAATCTCTAATCGCTTGTTCACTGCCTACAGTTAAATTTAGCCAAAGAAAAAATGCATTTTATCACAACATAATAATAAATAAAATCACATCAATTGTGTGTACATTGATATCAGGCATATTTTCTGGCACATTCAGCTCGATTGTTGGCTTGGATTTATGTTGCAAAGCCCTTAACTACTTTTGGCTCGGCCGCCGGCACACACGTCGTATGCGTGATGCGTACTTTGAATATCAATAACTTGCAGCTAAGCTTGCTGTCTGCTGCGATGCCTTTACGATCGGCTCGTAAATGGGCGCGTCGTGGGCGACACTCAATCTCAATGAACAATGAATTATGAAACGGCGATTGTCGCCGGCGGTGCGTCGCACCACCCAACCCCACCCACCGCTGGCTGCCGCCCGATGACGACATCTGCGGTTGCAAGGCAATAAAAACGTTACCGCTTTTGTTTGTGGCATCTCAAATAAAAGCCACAAGTAAAAGCCAGCTGCGAGCCGGCAAGCAAACACGCCTCTCCTGTGGGTGCGGGTGGTGCTATTAACTAGTAAGTAGCTTTATGACAGTGGTCTGGGCTGTTCAGTGGTTTTTTTTTTGTTTTGCCATTTGCCTCATTATATTGACGCTTGGCAAACACTTTGCCGCACACATTGGCCGCCAAGCTGTGCAACAAATTCGCTTTTCACTTTTTCCCCTGACCTTGCAGCCAAATTTAAAACAAATCAAACAAATCAAATCCACTAGCGCGCACATCGTAGACATCAACATATATTTATTTCTAATATTTTTCAAAGTCAGCGTCGCAAATTATTGCGGAAATACACGAAACTAGTTTAAATTGAAATTATAAGAAAAGCAACAGCAAAATTTGTATTACTTTAAATACACTATGTAAATATTAATATAAGTGTTTATTTATATTTTTATTTTAATTTAAATGCCCTTTAAACAGGTCACAGAAAAATGCCTAAATTTTAGCTAATAATGCGAGCATGTTCCTTTATAAATTATGAGACACCCAAAACATATTTGGTTAAATTATGATCACGTCCAAAAACCACAATTGAAGGTCATCGGTGGTGTTAACATATAGACAACTGAGCAGGCAGAGGCGCCTCAATAGGGGAATTAACTATATCAATATGCCCCAGATGACATATTAATTACTCACTTTTTGTTGACAAGTTTTTAAATAGTCCCACAAGGAAACCCCCCTCACTGATCTCAACGACGCCACTGTTTAAATTTGAAATGTTTACACGTTTAACACAAATCCGAATCAAATATTTTTTAAATTATGTCTTGTTTATTTAACCGTTCAAGTATTTGTTCTGCTTTCTTTTTATTCTTCTTCAATTTTTTAACACAGACACACACAAATTAAGTATACGCACCGTATGACTGAAACAGGAAATTTTTTTATTTATTTACAGTTTTAACTTTTGTTGAGTTTGCTTCCTTTATTTGATTTAATTTAATTTTATTAAATGTTTTTTTTAGTTTTCCGTTTGGTTTGGGAACCTTCACGCTTAAGTTCCTGTCGCGTATTAAGCCAAAGGCACACAGCAATTATGCTTTTATATGCACATGTTTAAACTACCCACTCCGCGTAGTTTCGCTGCCGCTGCCGATGGCGATGGCGATGCCGATGCCTCTTTATTGCGACGCGGCCAGGAGGCCATTGTAAAACAATAATGAAAATCCGCAACAACAGCAATAGCTACATATAAAAAAAAAAAACATGCAAAACAAAAATAAAATCGCGTGGCGACTGCGCGACGTTGTCAACTGGAGAGCGTTTTCGGACAGTTGCAGAATGTGAGCACGCGGTTTCCGCCCACCCGTGCGGTTGTAAAATGCAAAAGACTTTTGACACGGAAGTGCACAACACGCCCACAACAACGCGTTTAACGGCACTTTCGCGCTGGAGAGTTTG
This sequence comes from Drosophila lacertosa, assembly GCA_004143845.1. Lineage (NCBI taxonomy): Eukaryota > Metazoa > Arthropoda > Insecta > Diptera > Drosophilidae > Drosophila > Drosophila lacertosa. The sequence continues at coordinate 9,290 of SCDZ01000888.1, read as the reverse complement.
GCGGCAAAGCGTCGACGCGTCCGTTGCGTTGGCTTTGAAGCTGGCGAATAAACATCGGCAACAGCAACAAAAACAAAGCAACCAATGCCCGGCAGCAACAGCAGCAGCAACAGTTAGCAGCAACAAGCTAACAGACAAGTGCGCAAGTTTGTGTGTACATGTGTGTGTAAACAGATATATCTGCTGTAAGATATATATATACTTTATTTCATAGGTAATCATTTTCTCAGAGCTCTTTTTCATTATTGATTTATTCTGTCATTTATAGTTTTTTCACAACATTCTAGCTACTTTCTAGCTGAAAACCGCTAAATGAGGCGCATCTCTTTTTGATTAACAGCATGTTATGGCCAGTTTAAGCTGTTAACAGCACGTTAAGCTGTTAAACGCGTCTGTTACACAGGCATTTAAATGCGCCTAACGGTAAACTTTTAAAAATGACGAATTAATTTAGAAAAAATTCTAAAAAAAACAAGGTACACTTCAATTTTGTTAAATAAAATTTTAAAATAAATATATTTTAAATACATAAATATGCAGGTGAATCTGGCTGTTAAATTGGCAGCTGACCTTCAACCCAAAGTTGGGCCACACGTGTTTTACATTCAACTTATTTTTTATTTTACTTTTGCCCAAATATGCAAACATTGTCTATGCCAGCAATGAGCCATGATTAATGCTGGGCCCAAACACAGACAACAACACAAATTACTTACACGTGCACGGGCAGACGCACGCGCACGTAAAATGTAAACAACACCCATACATACATAAAGAAGGGCAACCTGTTGACATCGGCAGGTGGCCTGTTTGTTTTTTTTTCTTCTTTTTTTTTGGGCACATATGCTAACACATCGGATTTGTGTGCATAATGTTTAAGTGTATGTACATAATTATGTTGGTTGGACAGCTAGGACTTTAATTTTCATTAATATACAACTAACTATTCACATAATTAAAGCAACCTGTCGGGACGTATTCTGACATAGGCCAAACAATATGCTATGATTACAAATCCTAGTTAACATCTTGTGTCTTCAAGCCTCTCATTAGTAAGCTTTGCTTTTAAATATGTTGTCAATACAACTTAGTTAAAACAAAAAGGATAAAATGTTAAAGGGTATGTGGTAGTGGGACACTCTCTGAAGATGCTGTTAATCAGCTGTGGGCGTTGGGATCCCGGCACACTAATTGCTTCTGACAAGCGCCGAGTCTCAATTGGCAACAGGTTAGAATGCCACTGCCGTCGGGACAGGGTGAGCATTAATTTTGGCAGGCACTGCGTGTGTGCATTCATTACGCTCGACTGCCCGAGGCTGGGCGAGACCCACACGGGCTAACCCTATCTGGCGCCCAACGCTGCTGGCCGCCTGCGTCAGTGTGCCTACTTTTTGCTCCCTTTACCTTTAACCCTCGCAGGTCAAATGCTATCGTCGTCATAGCTGCCGTCACTTTGCATTCATGTTGTTTACGCATCAGCTAAAAGGTGTGCAGCTCTTCACCCAACCCACTGTTGTCCAATCAACAACTTCTCATTCGCCCCAACCACGCGTTGTTTGCGGCTTCAAAAACTAATTTGTAAAGATGAGTTGCCCGGAAAAACTTTTTAGTACATAAACATGTCGGAGGTGCTCAAATTGAATAGACCACATCCAGCCCGGTAATTTATTAATCTTGTACACAATTTCCGCAAACCCCTTTGGAAGTTAATAATATAAAATCAGGATTGACAAGCACTTTAATTAATTCGACATACTTGAATCATATTTTCTCCATTTATAAATGTTGTTCTATTCTAATTTAAAGTATTTAAAGTGACCAATAAAATAGTATATTTTATAAGAAATCTAGTAAGTAAATTTATATTCAATTTTACCAAAATTTTCCCTTATGCGTTCCACTGTGCCCATTTAAAGCTATTTAAACTTTTACTCTCTTCTCCGAATTCCGCCATTTCTTTTCACGCCAAACATTTTCTTAGAGCTTTCAGAAACTTTCTGAACAAATAAAGAGAAACTGCTGCATATTGAAAGAGTAAGAGTAAATACGTCTTCGATCGGATGCATGGCATTTATTATGCATTTAATAGGTAAAGATCGAAGATCTTGACTGATCGAAAGCTTACCATTAATAATAAATCCTGTACTCTTCTCTATATCCCACATTCCAACTTCGATAATGCAGCTGCTTATTTAATGTCAGATCATATCAAATTCAATTATTTTACAGGGTATATAAAATGAGTGCATGCTTGTATACATTCAACCCAAAGTGGTGCAGGCTTTTCTGATGCTGTCGGACCGATCCAACACTCAGTACACATTAGCACCTCGTCGAGCACGAAACGCGAAGCGATTAACGGAATAACGGTAGGCGTACTGGAAAAACTGATCAGGCGCGCAACGGGAGTTGGGGGCAGAGGTGTAAAAATTTGCACGTATAGCGTGTGGCGTTTTTAAAAAAAACAATTCAATATTTTGGAGATCTTCAAATAAACAAACGAGCTATACGAAAACAAGAAAGCGGCCACTTGGACGACAGGCGAGATCAAAAGATTGATTGCAGGCCGCAGCAAGAAGCAAGTGTATGTGGCATGAATCAGTTGGCGGACAAATGATGTTAATGCTGTGGCCAGATTCCTTATGGTCAACCAATTAGTTTATTTTGTAGGCCACAAAAATTGAGTGTAAACAAATCAACACAATGGAGAACGTGCGCTTTTCCATCATCGTAAGTTGCCTTGCACCCCCCACACACAGTCTATCTGCACGGCTGTTGGTTTATTTGTCTTGGCAGGAAAATGATCTGAAATGGCAGTCGGAGAGCGAGACGGCCGACATGGAACTGTTGTTTGATAAGCGCAGCATTTCCAGCGAGGCGAACAGCGACGCCGTCTTCAGCAACGAGGCCCATGAGATTTTCACGCGCCAGCAGCAGAGTCAAGTCTTGTGGCAGCCGCCAGAGATCGAGGAGACGCTGTGCGCCGTGCCCAATGGCAGGCACATTCTGGATATGGTCAAATCGGGTTGCTTCTTGGGTGACTACAATAAGATTTGTCTGTCTTCTTTTATTTATTTGCTTTTGTTCGCAGAGCTGATGATCGAGCCGAGCGATTGCAACCTGGCGCTAATGTGCTGTTCCATGTACGGCTCCGTCGAGAACATTATCTATCTGCTGACCCACTACAATGCGGATCCCAACACCTCAGATAGCCGCGGACGCAGTCCTCTCCACTTTGCCTGTTGTCGCGCCAACGCGGCCATTGCCAAAGTTCTGCTCGATCGAGGCTCCGATCCGAATCGCTGGGAGGACAAGAAGGAGGTGACGCCGCTGCACTGCGCTGCCAGGTGAATCGCCAGCAAACCGCACACACAAATTTAATTAGCATCTCTTGATTTCAGCGCGAAAAGCGTCGAGTGCATTTTGCTTCTACTGCGCCGCAAGGCGAATATCAACATTGGCATCAACCGGCGATCTGCGCTGCACTACGCCATCGATGGCGACGCCGTGGACTGTGTGGAAATTCTACTGAAATACGGCGCCGATCCGAACACACCGCAGGTGTACACCGAGACGCCGTTGCACACCGCCTGCGCATCCGGACTCACCAAGTGCGTGCAGCTGCTGCTGAATCACAACGCCGATGTGCGCTCCCAATTCGGTGAAGGCAAAGTGACCGCATTGCATTTGGGTAAGTTTTTAGCTTAAATGGAGATTTGATTAATTTTTTTAAACTAATTTTTTGTGTTGGGCACTCAGCTGCAGAGAATGACTATGCGGAATGCGTGCGGCTGCTGCTGGAGCATCGGGCCGATGTCAACTGTCGCAATGCCAGCCAGCAGACGCCACTGCATCTGGCCTGCCTCTCGCAGTCGCTGAGCAGCGTGGAGATTCTGCTGAAGAACGGCGCCAATGTGAACGCCGTCTACCGGGACGGACGCACCGCCCTCCATGCGGCCATAGTGAAGCAGTCGCGTTGCCTGGACTGCTGCAATGCGCTCCTCAAGGCCGGCGCCGATGTCAACAAGGCGGATGATTACGGCTATACACCGCTCCACATTGCCGCACTCAACGAATTCAGCAGCTGTGTCTATATATTCATAGGTGCTATAGTTAATCTAATTAATTCTATAATGAATTCTAAATTGATATTGGACTGATCACAGAACATGGCGCGGATCTTACGGCACGCACCGACGGACACACTTCGGCCCTGACCTTCATCGTGCGTCGCTGTCCGGAAATTATACCCAAGCTAATGCATAAACTGGACAACTCGATCAAGGTGAACGATCACGAGATTGGCGATGTCGACTGCCAGATTAAGCTGGACTTTCGCCTATTGGTGCCCATCTCGTCGACGGATAAGGGCGAGGCGGAGCTGATGCTGAGCCTCATCGAAGTGGGCCAGAAGCGGATTCTCATGCATCCGCTGTGCGAAACCTTTCTGTTCCTCAAGTGGCGACGCATACGCAAATTCTTCCTGCTCAGCCTCGCCTATCACACGTTCTTCGTGATGCTCTTCACGCTGTACGTGATCGGTGTCTATGTGCGCTGCTGCAAGGAGGGCGAGACGTGTCAGGCACCCGGCTACGTCAGCACTATTGGCTACTTCGTGATCGTTCTGAATCTCATGCTGCTCGGCAAGGAGCTCTTCCAGATGGCGCACGGATTGCACGGCTATGCCAAGTACTGGGAAAACTGGCTGCAGTGGACCATTGTCTTTGGTGTTATGTTATGTGTGGCAAGTATTCAATTAATTGCAGTCCCACCAGCAAATTAATCCATCCTTTATCTGTATCAGACACCTGAAATACTTTGGACTGGCGATCTGTTGGCGGTGCCCATGTGGCAGCATCATGTGGCAGCTGTGGTCATTCTACTGGTCTGGCTGGAGCTGATGATGCTGGTGGGCCGCTTTCCCATATTTGGCGTCTATGTGCAAATGTTTACAAAGGGTAAAAAATATTAAGTACCAATAATTGAACTCAACTTAAGTCAGTTTCATACCTATTTTAGTGGCTGTTAATTTTGGCAAGTTCCTGATGGCCTACATCTGTTTGCTGATTGCCTTTGGCCTGAGCTTTGCCGTGCTCTTCAACGACTATCCGGCCTTTGAGAACATAACGTGGTCCTTCCTCAAATCGTTCACCATGATGTCCGGCGAGCTGGAGTTCGAGGATATCTTTTACGGCGACTATGCGGTTAAGTTTCCAGTTACCTCACATATCATTTTCCTGGCCTTTGTGCTCTTGGTAACGGTGATATTGACAAACCTGATGCTGGGCCTGGCCGTCAGCGATATTCAGGGCCTGCAAGTGTCCGCCACGCTGGATCGGCTGGTGCGTCAGGCCGAGTTGATATCCCGCCTGGAGAGTCTCTTCTTCTCCCGGCTGCTGCGAAATGCGCCCTTGGTGCATTACTGCAAACGCAAAGCGCTGCTGCGCACCTCGCGCGACATGCTGCAGTTCACGGTGCGGCCCAACGATCCGCGCGATCGCTCCCAGCTGCCGGAAGACATCAAGCTGAACATCTACAAGCTGGTGGCCGAGCGCCGCGATCGCAACATGAGCCTGCGCCGGCGCCAGTTCGAGAAGAACTATCACATGTTCAGTCGCAGTCTGCAGCGCCAGCCGGTGGACAAGTCCGACTGCCGTGCGACGCCGCAACGACACCAGCCGCAGCAGCAGCCGCAGCAGGAGCCTGCCTACAACTCGCACGCGCAGTATTTCCAGATGAACGAGCTGCTGCGTCCGCGCTCCGCCACCAATGTGCCCCAGCAGCTGCGCAAGGAACTCGAGCTGCAGGCTCAGCAAGCGCAGCACGACTGGCGCGCCGAGCTGCTGCTGCTCAAGGAGCAGCTAACCCAATTGACGACCAAGCTGGACAAATTCTCGGAGAACGCCATGCGCAAACTCAACTACAGCGCCAACGAATTGTGCCGCATGCGGCAACAACAAACGCCTTCGTCACCGTCGACTGGGACGACACTGCGGCATCAACGCTGACCAAATTAAGCTAACTAAACCTCGAGCACATTTAATTAAAAACAGCGACTTTATGGCATCATTATCATTAAGAGTAGAGCTTGTGTGCGTGAAAACGATCATTTAAAAAATAAAATAATGTAACTTTTCTAAAAATCTGTATAATTAATTTTAGGAATTCATATCATAACGGATTTTTGTCGCCAAATGTGCCTGATTAGCTTGTACGTTTTGTGTGTTCCCTTTTGCGTGCCTTCTGTGTTCTCTCGAGCGTGGCAGTTTACCGTTACTGAAACACTTTCTGCCTAGTGTATTCTGTCCGTGGGCATGAGTGAGACGAAAAGAGGTGTTGGTGCATTGTCCGTCTGTATGCATCGGAGTGTAAAGAGAAATCACAACTCAACACAGTCTGTACTTGTTTTTGCGTTAAAGGGTAAAAAAAAGAATGACTTTTATTAGGGCACGCGCCGGTTTCAGGCGTCACTTCAATTTTGAAAGTTGAGAAGATCGGACACGCTGCACTTGAGTAAATATGCCGCACAGCAGAAAACGGTACAACGAGAGAATCAGGGAGAGCGATGCGCAATAGTTTTCTGAAAATCAATTCACGTAAATGGAAAATTATTAAATCTATATAGACATTTATAAAAAAATCAATCTTGATTTAATTGAAATGCAAATTCTGTGAAATAACAAACATATTTTGTATGGTAAACAAGTGAGAAAACTGTGTTCACAGTGTTTACAAACAGAAAAATGTAATTTATTATTGATTATATACTGAAATATATAATATATGTATCAAGGTAATATCGTGTGGTGCTTGTAAACTTAAAAGCCGTGCGTGATTATGTTAACTGTTTTAGAGACATTTAAGAACCCGGCACTCTGGTTAGCCATTTGTCATTGCTTTGATTCCAGACCAAAGTATCCTCGTCCGGCTGCGGATCCCTGGGCCCAATCTGTGTCCACGTCTGCGACTTTGGATTGTATACAAAGTTCTTGGAATCGCCGGGAGGCGGCGGCGGAGTCGCGTTGAGCAACGGGGGTCGTGTGATGGGCACTACGAGCGGCTTATCTGCTGGCTGAGCGCTTATATACTCCACCTGGGACTTTGGATTGGAGTAGTCAACGCCCAAGGCTTGGCCCAACAGCGCCAAAATAACTAGGTTGAGGCACAGGAATTAATAAGTATGTAAATGCTGCAACACTTGACTTACGGCATATGTGAATTAGGCCCGGTCTCAGCATTTTGTTTATACTGAGTATATCTCTCACTTTGATCTTTGCGCAGCAGCAGCTCTAAACGGCGGAACGTTTTGTCTACGACTGCTCAGAGTCGGTTTTTTATACACTGGACAAGCGGCGAGTAGCATGTGAGTGTGAACATTCAAATCTTAGTTGATTAATCTGTTTGTTGTTATACCCTCTAGCACTTATATCGGCCAAGAGGGGTCTACACGACTGTACCCATTTGTTAGGCTTTAGAGAAATGGGTTCAGCTTGAATAGTAAGCCATAAAATACCCTGTGGCCTTAAGGCTTGCCGATCTGTCTAGACTATTAAATCTTTCATTTCTTCACATACTAGTATATACAACAATAAGCAGACGAGTTAGATCTATATAAACATTTAACTACAAATTTGGCAACGTGATAAAAGAGAGTCATTAAAAGCTTAAATCAATTAAGCATTAATGACTTGAAACAAGTAAAACCAAATGTTTGAGTATATTATTCATTTAAATGTATATGTATTTGTATTATTTTTTTTTGTTGTGTACAGGGCATCACTTGGTCGCTAAATCTTTTGCGTAATTGATTCTCGCTTGTTTATATTCAGATTTAATTTTAAAGGTCATTCATTGAGCATTGAACTGTAGATTGTGTAGCAGCTTAGGTACTGGAACTATCAAAGCTATGTTCTACGTGGTGTTGCAGATTCCCAAGTGAAGATTGCGGACATCTACAAAAAACAAAGGTAAAGGTTTGAGTTAGTCTGGTAAGGCAACCACATTCAAAGGGAGTAACTCACTTTGGCCACAGCCAACGGCACAGTTGAAGCGTCCGATATTGTAATAGTTGACATTGTCGCTGCCACAGATGGGATTATATTCACTTGTCGCTGGACAGGATTGGATGCAGGCCATGTAACGGGGTGATGCTGTCGTAGGTCGCGCCGTTGTCGTCGAGGTGGACGGTCTGATCGGTTGTCCCCTGATGAACGTGTTCAGAATCTGTTCATTTGGGTTCTGCAAATCCCAAGTCGAGAATTGCGGATATGCAACAGCGCCAGCGATCAGCAGAGTTAAAGCTTTGAACCGGAATTATAAAAGGTATTATTCTCATATTTCATATTTCAATCACTCAAATAACAACTAACCGAATATATGGGAAATTTCCATATTTTTTTTTTGTTTGTTTTTTTTGTGAGAGAGCCACGAGCTTGTCTGATTGACTGTGAAACCGAAACGCGTCTGAAGCCGTCAAACGTCCCGTCGCTCGTTTTTAAGCGAGGGTCAAACCCAGATATTTTGGTATTGATTGCTAACTCTGCGTTGTTCAGACTAAAACGTCACTCACTTAGCTGAGTGTGTGTGTGTGTGCGTGTGTATTTAGATCGAGGGGATTGCCCGCAGTTTCGTGGAAGGTAGAACTGGTTACAATGTAGACAACAGAAGTACAACATGCATAAATCGCTGCTGATTCATTTGTAGAGCGTCGCTAAATGTGCAGCTTTACGGATCTTCAGTAAATGCCTAGTATTCTCTGCACGATCAAGAGTCAGAATAATGCAAGTAGAATGCATTATTTTTAAATGGCTAGTCCATTTACATACACATATATAGGTTCTTCTTTAAAAGATATAACTGGGCTCTTGGTTAAGCGGTGGGTTAAAGTTTAATATAAGTATTAAAAAAATGTGATGTAGGAAAAGGTTTATATAATTGATATTTACTATATATATTAAGTATCTCAAAAGGTATTAATAAACAATCAACGTTCTCAATTCCACTTTCGAATTGAATATGCTAAAATATGTATAGCATACTTTTAGGATGAACGCAAAAATTCAATAAAAGTACAAATTAAATTAGGTACAGTCGATTCCCGATAATTTGTCCCCCGCTAAATCGAAAATCTTAATAATTCAAAAAAATTGAAACTTCAAACTCATATTCTTTCATATTTGAGACCATTTTGCTCATTGTGTGTCCGCTTTCCTAATTCTACATTAAAAGATTCTTTATTTTTCTGTTTTTAAATTTTTCGTCTTTTTTCGGAAAAAACACTGTACTCCCCC
>SCDZ01000887.1:0-33009 GCA_004143845.1 Drosophila lacertosa | reverse complement strand
TTTCTTTTTTTTTTTTTTTTTCTTTTTATTTTACTTCCTTTTTCTGCGACCTCGGCATTTATTCCGTTTCTCAGGCTCCCGGCGCACAGTGTGACCGTTGGCGATGCGGGCGCCGAGGCGGGCGGCGTCAACGTAGAGGGCTCCCCAGGCACGCCCAGTTCGGGATTGGGATCTGGTTTGTTGCCGTTGGTCAGCTTCAAAGTTGGCTGCTCCTCGGGCTTATCCTTCTTGTCGTCCTCCTCCTTGTTGGTCGGCGGCGGCGGCGGCGGCGGCGGCAACGAATCCATTTGACTCGACTCGAGCAGAGTTAAATTGTCCAGCTCTTTGATCTCCTCGTTGGAAGGCGGCGCCGGCAAACTCATCAAGCTATCATAATTCGGTTCCAACTCCACTCCATTCTCAGCTGGCGCTGCTTTCTCCAACTCCTGCTCATTGCCAAAGCCAGCTGGCGCCTCCAGCTGACGCCCTGTAAACCCAACGCCGGGTTGCTCGATCACATAGAGCTCCTGGTTGCCATACGAATACCGTTTGTTGGAGTCGCTCGACGATGTCGAGCTGAGATCGCTCTGCGAGAGGCCCGTTTGCAGCTGCTGCGGCTCCTCAGCTGGCAGCTCCTCCCTTAGCTCCTCCTCAATCAGCTGAAGTCCGACGACTGGCAACGGGCTGGCAAAATCGCTGGGCGGCGCATGGATCTGAACTTGTTCGTGGCTGGGCGGCTCCGAGGTCAGCAATCTGGTGTCGAAGGGCAGCTCGGTGATATCGTTGCTGGGTGGCATTGGATTGGCCCCAGCTGGACTGTCCGGCGGCTGCTTGGAGTCGATGCCGCGTGCCACCTCCACCACAAAGACGCCTTCCTTGTCCGTGTGCATCTTCGTCTCGCGTGCGTTCCTCGAAATGTCCTGCGGTTGAACAGTGGGTAAAGAGGGGGGAGGACCAAATGAGCTAACGTACTGTGGTCGAGCCAGCGATGAGTGCGGGTTTAGGTTCGGGGGTTCGGGGGTTCGGGTTCGGGTTCGGGTTCTCGGTTTTAATGCGGATGCAACGTATGAGAAATTTGCAACATTCACCAACAGAAGGCAAATAAGAAAGGGAAAGAGGCGGACAACAAACAACTTAACTAAAGGATACCCTTTACGACTGTCTGAACAAAGCTGAGGTAAGTCTAAATCATCAGAGCCCATTTCCATTGAGAACATTTCTTTCATCTCTTTCTCTGGTTATGTTAAGTATGTAAAATAAAATATGTAAAGTAAAGTAAAATTATGTTAAATATTTTAAATATGTTAAAAATGTGAAGTCTGTAAAGTGTGTAAAGTCTGTTCAATATTTAAATTATGTTAAAATTGTTAAATATGTTAAATATGTAAATTATGTAAATTATAAAAATAATGTTAAATATGTAAAATATGTAAATCATGTAAAGTATGTTAAATATGTTAAATAAGTTAAATATGTTAAGTATGTTAAATATGTTAAATATGTTAAATATGTTACATATATTAATTATGTTAAACATGTTAAACATGTTAAATATGTTAAATATGTTAAATATGTTACATATGTTAAATATTTTAAATATGTTACATATGTTAATTATGTTAAACATGTTAAACAAGTTAAATATGTTAAATATGTTAAATATGTTACATATGTTAATTATGTTAAATATTTTAAATATGTTAAGTATGTTAAATATGTTAAATATGTAAAGTCTGTAAAGTCTGTAGACTATGTTAAATATGTTAAGTCTGTAAATTATGTAAAGTATGTTAAATATGTTAAGTTTTTTAAATATGTTAAGAATGTAAGATATGTAAAGTATGTAATGTATGTGATGTATGTTAAATATGTTAAGTATGTTGTTCATATTCCCTAAAGAAAACTACATTTCCAACATCTCAAACATTTCGATAATGGAATCTGGCTTTCAATAATTCAATTCATAGTTGAATAAATCTTTCTATCTATAAAAATCTTTATACTGATTTAAGCCCATGCTGTTAAATATATTTGTTCACAAATAATATCTATCTGGCAATAAATCCAGATCGTTCAGATCGAACTTAAGTTTCATTCACAGAGGGAATTTTATTTTTATACCCTAAAAATTACTTAGAATTGTGCGCTAATTAAAAGGGTAAAATTTTCTTTAGCCATATTTTTCACAGTTTGCAACTTAAGGCAACAAAATTGGCACTGCTGAAAAACTGATGAGATACTCTTCAAGTCTAGTTGGACATGGAGACCCTTTTATATTGAAATCATACTTGAATAAATGTTGACAGAGACAGAAAAGAGTTTAATTAAAAAAAAAGGAAAAGAGAAAGAAAAATAAAAATGGAAACTGAAAAGCAGACAAAACTCTCTTTATCTCTCTCTCTCTCTCTCTCTCTATCCCTCTCTCTCTCTCTCTCTGTATTAAACTCACTAATTCTTGTTTTTGATATGTTTGATTAGACTAGACGACAACTTAATTGAGACTTCGAAAAATGCCTCAAGTTAAAGATATATAAGCTATATATAGATTGATTTGCTTGTGTGCGAAAGAGACAGCTAGCTGCATTCTAGGTTCAAAGCACAACAGCGAGCAACGTGTTGGATAAGTGAGAGCAGGCAGACAATAGCAACAACAACAATAACAACGACATCAATTATCAATGATCAAAGTTAATCTACGACAACAACAAGAAGAACATGAACAACAAGACAGTCAAACGACGAAACGTAGACAGAGACGGCGATAATGGCTAATATGAGCGTGTGACAAAATGGTTTGGTGCGTGCGAGAGAGAGAGAGAGATAGAAAAATGAATAAAGAGAGAGAGAGAGAGAGAGAGAGAGAAAGAGAGAGCGAGAGACAAAAAAATTACAAGACGAGAGGCAAAGGCGAGCAAAAAGAGACAACGACAAAGACAAAGAGTGGTTCGAAAAAAGATGCACACGAGCTCCCGATGTTCAAATGAACTAGTTCATATGAACTAGTTCATATTAACTAGTTCATGTGAACGTTATGCATAACAAATGCTGTAGGTAAACGTTTTATTTAATTGTGATTGATTTTTGAACCAGTTCCAGTTGCGCTAGACTTGAACTACTTTTAAAAATTATTTGAAAGAAACTTTTTGGCTAGCTCAAAATGCTAATTTATGAACGAAGTTCCAATTTCAGACTGGAAAATCTATTAATAACATCATTTCAATAATATTTAAATTTTTTGCATACAATTGAACTAGTTCCAAGAGCTACTTTAATATTTATTTAACATTAATTCTTCATTAAAGTAAGTTTTTTTTACAATATTCAGACTTGAATCTATAATTAAATACTTTCTATTATATATAAACTTGTTTGCATACGATTGAACTAGTTCCAAGAGCTACTTTAAAGAGTTGAAATAAATTGTTCATCAAAGTAATTTATTTACATTCTAGTTTCAGTTCTAGTTGCAATTCTAAGTCCCAAAGCTATTCTGAATTCTAGCTAGGTTAAAAAACCTTTAAAGAAAAAGAACTAGTTCGCTATGTTCACTCAGGTTCTTTTGGCTGGAGCGTGTGCATCTTTTTGGGCTGTTTCTAATGCGATGGCAGTGCGTGCGAAAGAGACGACGACAACAGACAAGACACGACACGACACGACTAGACAGCACAAGGCAGTGAGAGAGCAGCTTAACAGCTGTTAGCGGCGCTGTTAACGGCGCTGTTAGCCAACAGCTGTTAACTGTTAACTTACATGCCGCTCTTCGGTGACAACGATCAGATGATTATCTTTCAGCGTCATTTTCGTGACGGAGCCGCTAAAACCCAAACTGGGCAATTGCGTGGCCATTGTGGGCGTGGCCGTGGCCATAGTGGGCGTGGCCTGTTCCGAGCTCGCCTCGAACTGAAACTGAATGCGCTGCAGGGCCAGCGACATGGATCGAATGAGGGCCGCATTCGGATTCGATTGCGGACTTGAGTTCGTAAACGAAATCGATCGCGAATACGAACTCGAATTCAGCTGCGACAACGGCGACGCGGAGGACGTCGACTGGAAATAGTAGCGTAGAGTGCTTTTAATAAACTCCCACCAACACACACAAACACAACCAGACTTTACACACACACACACCCAACGACGGACTGAGCAGATTGGAGGAAAGAGTTGAACAAATTGAGTTTTGCTTTGAGTATGGAAAAGTTGACTTTGAGCCCTGCCACAAAATAATCCGCTCTCTCTCTTTGTGCCAGCGCCTCCTTTCGCCGTCATCCTCCGTCCAATCTGCTGGTTCTTTGGGCCAACTTACCTCGTGCTTCGGCTGCTCCTGGCCCTGTTCGCTGTCCTCGCTGGCGGCGTTCGCGGCCGCATTCTTGTTCAGCAAATAGCTGCAAAGAGTTTGCAAGAGAGTAAAAGATGGGAGTGAATAACATTATTTATTGTAATAAAACAAAAAAAATTAATACAAAAAAACTACCAAACATATTCTTAAACTTGCTTTAGTTAGAAGTAATTAGAGTCTCTTTGATATGCCCACAAATAGACTTCGATATTTATCGATAGCTATGTTATCGATGATTGAGAATACATTTGATCTGCGTTTGATTTAAAAGCAATATTCTAATCAACAGCTTTTCAATAGTTCTTGAGTTGGAATTGCTTAGACAAAGAAAATATAATGCTTTACAGCTTAAACAATTGTCGATATTTATCGATTTCTATATTAACCAGTTTAATATGTATATATAAATCAATCAACTAATGCAACCAATATTCAAGTTTATAATTTCTTAAGCCTCTGCATTTGAAGCGCTTAGACAATCAAATGAATATGGCTTGCAGCTCAAATTGGTGTCGATATTTATCGATTCAAGGCATCAATTCAAAACACATTTAATCTTGCATATGACATACAAAGAAAATTATGAAACTCAAGTCGCTCAAGTCTTAATGACTGAAGCGTATAGACAAAGAGAAAGAAATGGCTTACAATCTGAATAGCTATCGATATTTATCGATTTTGCTTATGACAAACAAGCAATTTATAAAACATAAAATCAATTCTGATTCAAGGCTCTTTAACATAGAGATTTACTTGGCTTACAGCTCAATAACATTACAATATATTAAAAATGCATATACTTAACATTTACATTGTATATTAAAAATTTGTATAAATGTTGCTGTGACCAACAAGAAAGTTGAGCTAAGATATTAATTAATTATAAATAAATAATAATATAATGTATATAAAATAATATAATATAATATAATAATATAATATAATAATACTATAATATAATGTAATTTATAATATAATACAAGTAATAAATAATTAATAAATATAATAAATAAATAATAATAAAAATTAAAAATAATAATAATAATAACTAAGTAAAAAAAATAATATTAAAAAAAAATGATTCAATTATAATTTGTAAACAGTTTTAAATATTTATAAGACGATCAAACCAAAGTACATAAAATCTTATTAAACGAAGATTTGGAGAGGAATTTTTTACCTCCAACATTTTTTTTATATCACTTAAATTAAATCAGAATTTTTATTGCTAATTTTGCCACTCAAGTGGAAAACAACATGGAAAAGTTGCTTAAGGAATAAATAAATGTGAAGTATTTGTGATTTTATGGAAGACAAATAAATGAATAAAGAGATTTTTGGCTAGGCTTAATTTAATAGAAAGTGAGTAAAAGTGAGACACAGGAAAGAAATTAGAAAGAAAATTATAGAAAATGATTTTGAGCTTTATTTAAAGAGAATATTTGCTTGAGGCGAATAAAGCTGCAAGCTGGAATTTAAATGAGAGAATTCAAATAAATACTTAAAAAACGGCTTTAAGAAAAGAGCAACAGAGATAGAAAGGGAGAGGGAGAAGTGCACTTGAACTTATCTCTTTGACACTGGTTGAGTGTAAAAAAAAAGGGGCATCAAACGAGGCGATTTTCAAGCCCGGCTAATTTGCAGGGCATTGAGTGTCTGGGACAACTCTCGTCAAGTGCTGTCCATTTGCATGAAAGCAGCGACAGCTTACACGGCCGCTTACGCCGAGAGGGGCCAAGTAAAAGTAAGAAAAGGGAAAAGAAAAATGGAAAATGAAAGAAAAGAATAAAGGAAATAGAAATGTTTTTATATTTCTTGCCCCCATTCCTTCGAAGGCAGCTGAAAGAGACCTTCGCACTTTGCTCTCGTTTTTTAATGCGTTTCTTTTGGCCAAAACATTTGTACAAATTGTCGCACACACAACACACAACACACGCACAACAAACACACACACACACACACACACTCAACTAATTTCTCGTCTCGACAGTTTATTGTGCAATTTCCTTTTTGTGCCCCCCAAAAACACACGCACTTCAATCCCGCCCTCTGCCCCGCCCCCTTTGAGTGTGTTTTTATTTGCGACCACAGCTGCCTTGTCGCACACAATAGCAAGCAGCTAAAGGCACTGCTCCACTGCGGAATACCCTGTAAGCAGCAGCTATCAGAAAATTTAATTCGAGTTTTTTTTAAGTCGAACTTTGCATAAATATAAAAAATTTAATAACTTTTGCATTTGTTAAGCAAACAAATTAAAAGTTACAATAAATCAATCTAATTCTTAAATGTATACAAAAATCAAGGGATAAGCAAATAGATTTAAGAAATCATATTTTTAAGCTCTTCTAGGGTCTGTTCCAAAAAACTGATACACTTTTCATATGCATTATTTAAGCCTTTACTTTTATACCAAAGTTGTTAAATATAAAAGAAAAAAATAAAATAAAAAATAAAAAATAAAATTAAAAAATTGTATAATAATAATTTTAATAATAATATTAATAATAGTAATAATATTAATAATAAATAATAAAAGCAATAATATTTTTTTTGAGGTATATTTTTAATTAAAATAAAATAATAATAAATAAAAACAATAAATTTTTTTTTTTTTGGTTATAATATTTTTAATTAAAATAACAATAAATAATGATAATAATAATAATTAGAATAATAACAATAATTGGAATAATAATAAAAATAATAATATTAATATTATTAATAATGAAAATAAAATTAATAATAATACAAAAATAATATAATATAATAATGTAAGTTTACTTTTAGGTTAAAGCTAATTAATCTGATGCGTATAGACTCCCCAACTAAGCTACCCCATTTCAAGTGTTTTGCTGAGCATAAAAAGCAGGCGAAATTTATTTCCGTTGCGCATTTGTCGACTTTCATCTGCGGCCGCCAACGTGTGGCACCTTTTTCTGTGAGTCTCTCTGTGTGTGTGTGTGTGTGTGTGTGTGCGTGTGTGTGTTGCGAGCAACGCGAAAATGGCAAGTTGGCAACTTGGCAACTGGTTTTGCGGTTGCCATTTTGATGTCTCGCGCCCGCCTCGGGCCTCGCTCGCCTTGTTAGCTTCAATTCCACTTGCCATCTTCATCATCTTCACTTGTCTCTGTCTGATTTTTTTTTTGTTTTTTTTTTTATATTCTCGCAACACATTTTTTGTTTTTTTTTTTTGGGCGACTTCCGCTGTTGCTGCCGTTTCCGCTTCCGGCGTCGTCGTCGTCGTCGTCGTCTGTTGATTTGTGGCGTCTTTCTCGCCTTCATTTTGTTTGGCATTTAGTGGCCCGCACATAAAAGTAGCAGCAACAAATTCCCATTTACGTGGCATGCCCCAAGATTTATCACCCGGCGCCAGGCAGGACTCGTGCCTGAAAAGGATATACGTTCGCTGCGTGCGCGCTGACATTGCGTCACAGATTTTTGGCGTGGCATAAAATTGCCAAAATGAAGCTGATAAATGCGATTTGCCACGCCCACCACAAATAACTCCCCAGCGTATTCTTCCGTTTTGTCTCAGCCAGGTAACCCTTCCAGCACTTTGAACTCAACTGCAGCAGCTGTCTCTTATCCCTCTTCCATCCATTCTCTCCTTTCCTTTCCCTTTCCCTTTCCCTTCTTTTAACTCAGCTCAGCTCACGTTTCCAGTTCATCGAACATTCGCAATTATTTGCAATTTTCAAGGACAACGAAACTGAACTGGGGCAGAAAAAAGGAGACAGACCAACGGGTTAGGGAAAGCAGTTGGAATATATCATTTAAAGAAGTAGCTAGACTGTAGACTCGAAAGTGTTCGACTTGCGAAATACCCTTTAAATACTTAACACTTTCACTCACACTTTACTCAAAAGCTTCTTCTTCAAAAACTTCTTAAAACAAACAATGCAAAGCACTATTTGAATAGGGTTTCCTTCAGAGTGGGATAAATTGCGAAAGGGTATTCAAAAAGCAAACCAATAATAATCCACATATTCTCAACCATAACCAATTACACCAAATTTGGTAGCTCTCGCTTTTAAAAATTCCAGGTTCAAATATTAAGAGAGAGGAGAAACTAAAGTTGAGATCACTGAGTTAATTTAGATAAACAAACCGACAGATAAAGCTTAATAAACTCAACTCAGCTCGTTCTGATCAAGTATATTTATTCTATATAGTCCAAGCTTCCTCCCTTTACACATTTACCTACCAAACCAAAATACCCCTTATTCAGCCAGCTCCAATGGTTTTAGGCCATAACAAGATGGGTGCATAGCAATTTTATGGCTGTAGTAATCCCAGTTAACCCAACAGCTTTAAGCTATAAGTACAGACAATTTACGGGAGTCGTTGAGCGTAGCTAAGGCACGAAACAGATTTGGAAACCCTCAAGTGAAGCCATTTTCAAATATAAAACAGGTTATTTCTTCCTTCGACAAACAACAGAACCTAAAAATCAGTCTTTAAATGATTACCTTGAATTATATTGTATTTTTAGTTAGTGCCTAGCTTAAGATCATTAAAAACAAAGCTGTTTTAAATTATAGTTGCCTGAACCTGAAGGAACTTTAAAAAGACGACTAGATCCCCTTAAAGAGATTTGACCTAGAGCTTCAATAAGGAAAGATCCATCATATATTGACAGCTGTTCAAGAACAGAAACTTTGCTGATAATATTAATAAATTGTCGGTTTATCAAAGTTAGGTTTAATTTAAGTTTAAGGGCCTTTACTTAGCCCTTTAGAAACAACTGCTGTTAACCCAACTTCTGTGCTGTCTTTATTGTTTTTCCCAAGGAGTACAAAACTCGTTTTTTATGAGAAATCAGTTGACGTCGATAGAATAGGGAAAGAAGATCCCAAACAAAGAATCCATCATTAACTTTTTTAAAGATTGACAACGAAGAAAGGACAGAATAAAGTTAACTTCTTTCTGTTTTCACTCTCAAGTGTCTTTAAACAAATCCCGCTCTGTGGTATCCTTTAATAATAGAAAATTGAATAAATGCGAAAAGGGAGTTGAGGAAAGATCATCTCTGTAGCTGAACTCTTTAGTGGGTATCTTAAGATGTAGGTGTCTTAGACTATAATGGGTATCAGGAAATATTAGTAAATAATCTTAAAGAAGGAAAGTTTTCCTCAAAAAATTAATTCATTATCGCTATCAAAAGTAGGTAATGAATAAAGGATTGAAATTGGATTTCTATGTAATAGAAATAAAGTTAACTTCTCTCTGTGTAGTCTTGTCAATGCCAAGTAGGGTCTATTGAACAAAATTCTTTTACCCCTTAATAACTTTAGGTAAAGTCTAAAGAGGTATCCTAAGTAACTTATTAGATATTTTAAGAGTAAGTCAAATGATTTCTACTCACCGGACGGCGCAGTACATTGAAGTAAGCAATGCGGCGGGCAGAACGACAATAACGAGACCCATGGAAACGGCGAAGAGGTTGAGAAAGCCTGCAGGAAGAAGAAAAGAAGATGAAGAATAGGGATTAATTTAAAGTAAAGGGATTAATTCAAAGAAAGGAAAGATCAAAGGAATTATTTCAAGGAAAAGGTATTAATTCAAGGAAAGGAAAGATCGAAAGGATTTATTCAAGGAAAAGAAAGATCGAAGGGATTAGTTCAAGGAAAAGGGATTAATTCAAAGAAAGGAAAGATCGAAAGGATCAATTTAAACTAACGGGATCAATTCAAAGGAGAGTAAAATCGAAAGGATTAATTCAGGGTAAAGGGATTAATTCAAAGAAAGAAGAGATCGAAGAGATTAATTCAGAGAAAAGAGAGATCGAAGGGATTTATTCAAGGAAAGGAAAGATCGAAGGGATTAGTTCAAGGAAAAGGGATTAATTCAAAGAAAGGAAAGATCGAAGAGGTTTATTTAAGGTAAAGGGATTAATTCAAAGGAGAGTAAGATCGAAGGGATTAATTCAAGGTAAAGGGATTCATTCAATTAAAAGTGAGATCGGAGGGATCAATTTAAAGTAAAGGGATTAAATTAAAGAAAGGAAAGATCGAAGGGATTAATTGAAAGAAGGGAAATATCGAAGGGATTGAATGAAAGTAAAGGGAATAATTTTCGAGCCTCACTCACCATCATAGTCCGTTGAGGGATCCTCGGAAAGGGCTGTTGCGTTGCCGACTCGTTCGGCGTGCAGCAAAGGCGCCATTGCGGAGGCGCCGCCGCCCAAACCGCTCTCGTTGTGCAGCTGCAAGGTGGCGTTCAAGAGCTCAGCGACTGGCAGCTGCTCCCTGCGCAGATGGCTGTGGAAGAAGCCGCGCGAGTCGCGCTGCTGCTGCTGCCGCCGATGGGCGGGACTGTCGAAGGGATACGAACCCTCAACTCCGTCAAAGCCGCCGCCGGCGCCATCGTCAATCAGATCCCCGCCATACTGAATCGAGCTCTCCAGCACGTCCGGATCGCTTAGACCCAGACCCAGACCCAAACCGTTGCTCTCGATCTCGTTGTCGTTGTCCTGCTCGTTCTCGTACCTGCCGCCCAGCAGCTCCCCCGGCATATAATCGATCTCCTTAAGCTCAATCTGGGGCGGAAGCTCCCCAATGACGGGCACCCCAATCGACAGCTCCGGCAGCACCGCGGGCTGAATCACGATGTCCGCTGCGGCGGGCTGAGCGCTGCTCGCGGGCAACGCTTGCTGCTCCACCTCGATGACAGATTCGCCCACGTAGGTCACGTCCAAGGGCGGAGCGCCGTCGCCGCTGCCAGGACTGCGCAGGATCTTCAGAGCGTCGCCTGAACGATGCAGAGGACCCAAAAGAATGTCCTCCTCATAATTTTGTTGCTTTTGTTGCTGTTGTTTTTGTTGTTGCTGCTGTTGTTCTAGGTAGCTGGCGGGAAAGAATTGATTTTCAAACTGCAATTTACGCTGCTCGTTGCTGCTGCTGCTGCTGCTGCTTGTTGTGGGCAAGGATTCTCTGACTTTGACCTCCGTGTTGGAGATGTAAAAGATGGTGTCCGAATCGCGATCGATGCTCGGTCTACGCAGCTGTTGCTGCTGTTGGGGGGGCGGCGGCGGCGGAGGGGGCGGCGGAGGCGCCACCAGACCGCGACTAGTGTCCGGCATGAAGAGCTCGTCGGCAGCTTCTTGGGGCGGACGCACCGCAGGCGGCGATTGTTCCACGCTGGAAGCGTTCTCGGCGCTGGCATCGATTATCTCGACGACGAGTATCTCGTCGCTGGGACGACCCGGCTTGCGGTAGGAGAACTCAAGATCTTCGCTCTCGCTGCCAAACGCCTCCGACACATTAATATGAATCTCAATCGCCGCCGGCTGCGGTTTCCCAGCGGCCGCCGGCTGCGTCGACACATCCGCCCGATCGATCACGTATTGGGTAAAGCGTTCCTGGAGCGGCTGCAACTGTGACTGGGATTGTGGTGACTGCGTTGGATTATCCTTGAAGTTGGTGGCGGCCAGAATCGAGTCGACGGTCGAGTCGTAAACCTCGATTTGTATGTCCGAAATGCGCGACTCGCTGCGTGGCTCGGGTAGGGAGGGCGTCTCCTGTTCGGCGACCTGGAAAACTGTTGTGGAGGCGGCGCCGCTGCTGGTGCTGCTCTCCACGTTGGACTCGAGCAGCGCGGTGGGCGCCAGAATCTCAACAATGCGTCCCTGGCGCAGCTGCAGCTCAATGTTGTCCACGTCCTTCTTCTTTGAAGGATGCGACGCACCAAAAGTCTTCTCGCCCATGAAAATGGGTCCCAAATAGCCATTCGGCACGGGCAGCAACAATTGATTGCTGCTGCTGCTGCTGCTGCTGCTAATTGTTGTTGTTGTTTCCGTTTCCGTTTCCATGTTGCTGGTGGCGATTGTCGTTGCTGCTGCTGCTGCCAGCTCAAAGTGTTGCTGCTGCAGCTGCTTCTTCATGGTCAGCTTGCGTCCGTCGTGACCGTCATTCAGCGGCGGAGCTGCGGTCTGCTCGAGGTCCAACAGCAACACCATCGCGGGAATGTTGCTAGCTGCTGTTGCTGGTGTCGATGTTGCTGCTGGTGTTGCGACTGTTGTTGTGGTTGTCGTTGGCATTGCTGCTGTGGCCTCTGCTGCTGCTGTTGTTGGCAATTTCGGGGTGTTGTTGCTGCCAGTTGCTGGTGTTGCTGCCGTATCAGTTGCTGTTGCTGCCGTATCAGTTGCTGTTGCTGCCGTATCAGTATCAGTTGCTGTTGCTGCCGTATCAGTTGCTGTTGCTGCTGTGTCAGTTGCTGTTGCTGCCGTATCAGTTGCTGTTGCTGCTGTATCAGTTGCTGTTGCTGCCGTATCAGTTGCTGTTGCTGCCGTATCAGTTGCTGTTGCTGCTGTGCCAGTTGCTGTTGCTGCTGTGTCAGTTGCAGTTGCTGCTGTATCAGTTGCTGCTGTGACTGCAGCTGTTGTTGCTGCTGCTGTTGGCATTTGATTAACAATGTTGCTGACTTTAGCAATTGCTGCTGCTGTAACAATTGCTGCTGCTGTTGGCATTTGGCTAATGTTGTTGCTGCCTGTTGCTGCAATTGCTGCTGTATCAGTTACAGTTGTTGCTGCTGTTGTTGTCACAAGCTTGGCAATATTGCTGCCTGTTGTTGTTGCTGCCTTTGCCAATAAATGTTGCTGCTGCAGCTTTGCCGTTGCCATCAAAGTTGGCGTGTTGCCGTTGACTCCAATTTCCAGTTGCTGCTTCGCGTTGCCAACAACAGTTGCTGCTGTCGCTGGCCGCGACTGGTTGCTGCTGCCGACCAGCAACAACATTATAAGCCATACCGCCTGGCCACGCCCACAGCTGCTGCTTGTGGCAGCTGCCATAATGCAGCTGTTGTTGTTGCTGCTGCTGCTGCTGCTGCTGCTGTTGTTGTTGCTGCTGTTTTTGATTATGCTTTTTACGTTGCTCGTTTGCTTTGTGCTTTTGTTGTTTTCTTATGTAAATTTAGTTTTGATTTTGCAAGAGTTGCTGCTGTTGCTGTTGTTGCTGTTGCTGCTGTTGTTGCTGTTGTTGCTGCTGTTGCCTTTGGCACTTAATTTCCCCTTTTGCACTGCTTGTTATTGCTGATGTCGCTGTCGCTGTTGGCACTTGGCATTGTCGTGTAGCACTTGAGGCTGCTCGGCATCTTCGTCTTCATCTTCATCAACATCTGCGGCAATTGCCGCGCAGCTGTCGACGCTTTGTTGTTGCTGCTACTCGTTGCTGCTGCTGCTGTTGGTTGCTGCTGCTGCTGCTGCTGCTG
The DNA here is from genome assembly GCA_004143845.1 of Drosophila lacertosa. Classification (NCBI taxonomy): domain Eukaryota; kingdom Metazoa; phylum Arthropoda; class Insecta; order Diptera; family Drosophilidae; genus Drosophila; species Drosophila lacertosa. The sequence goes on along the minus strand of SCDZ01000887.1, from coordinate 19,487 downwards.
CGGCCATTTTATGCGGCCGCAATTCTGCTTTGGACTTGAAACTGCGCTGTGGTTGCTGCTGTTGCTGCTGTTGCTGTTGTTGCCGGCGGGCTTCGTTCTCTTTGTTGGCACACACAATTTTAAAGCTACAAATAAATGCATATATATATATGTATATATATAAAGATATAAAAGAAGAAGAAGAGGCAAAAAAAGAAAAAATAACGCTGCTGCTTTTAGCACTTAACGCCGCTTCTCGCTTTGCTTCGCTTCTCCTTCTCCCGCCTCCACTCAATGAGCTCTGCTCGAGTGGAAATAAAATTTAAAATAACGAAATATGCTGCAGCAACAACGAAGTTGCTGCTGTTTCCAATGCTGCTGCTGCTGCTGCTGCTGCCGCAATAAAAAGTAATGCAACGACGCGCCAAAGTATGCAACGGGAAAAAATGAAAGAGAGAAGCGACAAATGCAGAAAGCGCACCGAGCGCCAACTTCAAATACCGACCATAAATAATACCGGCAAAGCCAACGCGCCAAAGCGACGCGAAGCATTCCCCAGACACGATTTCGCCAGCAATTCACATTAAAGGGATTCCCTCTAAAACTTGCATTTAATTTGTACTTAATAATAATTATAAATATAATCTATAAAAAAAAAAAATATATTTATCGAAAAGTTTTGCAATTTCGAAATTTAATTATTCACAATTCCATATTAAATGCATGTAATTAAAAATAATTATAAAAATGTAATATTATACATCATATATATTCTCGTAATTTATTTATTCACATTTAATATTAAATATTTAAAAATAATAACCAACATGTAATATAAATAAAATAGGTAACGTTTTTTTGATAAAAAAAATTTAAGCTCTTCTTTTGTAAATAATGTTTTTAATATCAACTTTTAAAAATATACGTAGTTTAAGAAGTATTTATTAGTATTATTATTTTAATTATGATGATTGGTTTTTTATCACTAATTATTCTTAATTACAATTTTTCATAATTTTTCTGCAGTTATTAAAAGTATCGTTTATAGTTTTTTTAATGCATGTATTTATATAAAATAATGTTATTTTTAAGCGAATTTTATTAAATAAGCAAAAAACATATCAAAGTTTATTTAGTTCATATATTAAAAATATTATTTGTAAAAATAATAATTTAAAAAAAGTATTAATTATTAAAAATATTTTTTACATTTTTATATTTATTTATGTATATTAAATATAATTTTAAATAACAATAAAAATATATTATTTTCTACTTATTAATTTTATATTACGTTTTTATTAGTTTAGTAAATTTGAAATTATCCTTTATTCAATTTCTCATTTAACCTTTTCTTTTGCCCAGAGAAAGTTGGCAAAATGAATTTCCATGCAAGTTACGAAATGAAAACATGCCCAGATTTTTGAGGAATGCCCCTGATGTGCTATTCGAAAACATGGCAAACCACAAAAATGGGCCCCAATTGACAAAGAGCTGAGCTTTTTATGCATATCGATTGCATTTTCCGGCAACTTAATTGTGAGAAAACTATGCGACAATTATTTTGCCAGATGAACTGCACAGAAATCTGGCGCTGTGGAAAATAACTCGAGAGCAACTCGAGGAACTTAATTATCAAAGCTGCATTTTCTAAGGCAACCACAAAAGTTGCATTCAAAATGCAAAACACAAAATTGTTTTGCATTCTAAACAAGAGCCAAATTTGGGGAATGCAAAATAAATGTTTTGAATTGCGAATTTGACTATTGTCAACTTTTTGTAACAGTTTTTTCTTTCTAATGAACTCTATGAAAGGGATGACTAAATAAATAATTAAAAAAAGAGAACTAAAGGTTGAACACAATAATATAATAATCAAAACTATTTTTACTACTTTTTATAAAATATATTTACATTATTAAGTTAAATAAATATTTTATATTATATTATAATTAATAAATAAATAAAATATATTAATATATTAATGAGTGTATAATAAAAATGGTAAATAAATTTCGAATTCTTACTTATACAAATTTTTATATATTTAAATATATTTATTAAATGCATAAATATTAAATATATACTAGATAAATACTTTGAAATAATAATGCATAAAATATATAATAAAAATATGTCTGATATGCCTTATAATTAAAGAAAGTAATAAATATTGAATAAATATATATTGAATACTTATTAAAATAAAATGCATATAGAACACTTAATAAATAAAAGTAAACTAAAAAATATAATAAATTTATAGATCAAAATAACGACAAGAGAATTTCCTTCAATATTTTTGTTCGTATTTTGAATTCATTTCCGCTCTGGGCAACTTTTCTTTTGTAGTTCTGTTAAATATGCCCAACTATTTACTTTATATTCATTACATTTTCCAAAAAGAAAAGGAACAGGAGCAAAGGCAAAGGGAAATGCAGGAAAAGGGCAGAGGAAAATTGATTGTTTTTTGCTATTTGCGAATGCTTCGATAAATATGAAATGCGATGTGTGAAAGAATTTTTGCGAGAACACAAAATATGCGTTGGGTAAATTGGGAAAATGCCTTGTGTGGAAAATTGGGGTTCGGTTTCTTATTGCTGCTGGTCCCGAAAATGTCATGCAAATTAAATATAAAGCTCGCAAAACGATGCGATTCAATTCGATTGGCTAAAAGGGGTTAACGGGTCAAAAGGGACTCGAGTCCTTTTCCCTTTTGCTTGTGTGCCACCAACCTTGCCACGCCCACAAGCAGCAGGCGCCTCCAACGATCTTCTTACCTGCTTTTTGGCGCGCTCTTCGTCGTCTCCGCAAGGTAATCCAAAGGTCCTTGCAAAGCCCAATCACAAAATCGCTCACAGTTCACAAAATAGTTTTTTTTTCTCTCGCCTTGCACTCTAACTATAAAAAAATATAAATAAAGCTGAGAAAACTCGCTGAGCAAAAAAACAACAACAACAACAACTTCGCACGCGACACGCCCGGCAATAAAAAAAAATACAACACGCAGCAACAACAACAACAACAACAACGAAGCACAAAAAACGCGCGCCAAATTTGCATAAAATGCAATTTTTGTTTATGAAAAAAAAAACAAACCTCTTTTTACAATTTTTGTCTTGACTAAAAACGAAAAAATTCTCATATTTTTAAAATTTTAAGTTTACTTTTACTTTTTTTTCATTCCTTACTTTGTTTGCTTTTTGTTAAAGATTTTCTCATAATTTTTACTGTATTTATTGCAACAATTATTATTTACTTTATTTAACTAAGCAATTAAATTAAATTTTACTAAAATATTTATTCTAAACTAAACTGCTTTTAATAAGAAAAATGATTGCAAAAATTTAGCTGCAATTTTTTGAATATTTTCATTTGTTAAAATTAAAATTATGCAACAATAAACTTTCAATTATTTTTTTTTAACTAAATTGAAATCTTGTTAATTTTTAAATTTAATTACTTCAAGTTTTTATTTTAATTTTTTTATGTTAATATGTTTAAACTTTTTTTAATAAACATATTCACATTTAATAGTGTACAAAAAAACTATTTAAAATTAATATTTTAATTTCATTGTCAACTCATGTAAAACTTTGAAGTAATTTGTTTATTTATTTTTAATGTTATTATATATTATTTAATCTTACTTCATTAATTTACTCTATCAATATAAATTTTAAATGTTTTTTTAAAATGTTTTAGTTGAACTTAAACAAATATTGATTGTTATATATTTTTAAGCAATTTTAATTTTTTTAACTATTTTGAAATCTTTTTTTAACTTTATAATACGCAACTAACTTTAAATGTTCTTTTATATTTTCAAAATGCAAACTTGATTTTAAGTAATATTTTTAAGTATTTAAATTGCTTTTAACTGAATATAAATAACTATTATTGTTAATATTTATATTTTAATTAAATATTTTGTTGCAACTTATATTGAATTTTATTTTGCTTTGGCGGCGGCTTTTTTGTGCTTCATTTAAGAGAAACAACGAACGCAGAAGGCAGGATGAGGTGGCCGAAAGGACTAAGGAGAAGGGGAAGGAGAAGGAAGAGTGTGGAGGTTGTGTGTGTTGACTTGAATTTATCTCACGGCTTGTGTTTGTTTTTTTTTTTTTACTGTTCGGTTATCCGTTGGCCGTTGGCTGCTGCTGCTGCTGCTGCGTCCTTTAGCTCTGAAAACCGCACGCAAACTGCGCAAATCGCATCGCATCCTTTGGTCTAAAAGGACGACTCGCCAATTTGACAGCTGTTGGCGGCGACGCTGCGTCGCTGCCGAGCATCGTCGGCAGCGGCGCACTGGCCACCTGGTTGTTGTCACCGCTAAGCGCAGCGTTGCCAGACTTCTCAAAGTTACGTAACCAAAATGGTTTCTCAGCATTTCAATATGCTTTAATATTTATTATGCTTATAAAATTATTTTGGCACATTTTCTAATATCTTTATCTTCTACACGCTTGCATTTAATTTACATAAATTCACACTTCTGCATAGCTTGGCAACTCTGTGCGCATGCTTCCAGTCTACACGCTCTACACTTTAACTTGCTGCTGTGGTGAAAAACTGCTGGAGTTAGTTTTTATTGGTTTTTGGTTTATGCCATGGCTAATTTGCAGCATGTATGTTTTGTCCACCCAAGTTTCAGACCTCTGCAGCATTTGTGGCTATGTTTTGTCCACCCAAGTTTCAGACCTCTGCAGCATTTGTGGCTATGTTTTGTCTACCCAAGTTTCGTTTGCTACCAAGTTTCAAGCACAAGCCCAAGTTTCAAACCTACTAAGCTTACCAAGTTTCAAACTAAAAACTAGATTTGTGTCATGGCTAAGTTGCAGCTTTAGCGGGGATATTTTCATTATTTAAGCAGAGCTTAAAACCTGTTTCTAAATCAACTTGTGCTTGGTTTGTGCACAAATCATTTCGCATTGTGTAAAGTATTGAGAATTTATTATAATTATTATTACTATATTATTATTATTAATTACTATTTATCGCTATTTTTCTCTCTTCTTCCCATTCTCTTCTCTCTATTTTTATTAGAACAATAACTCATTTAATATTAAATTCTTTGCTTCTTTTACTTTCCCCTTTATTTCTCGCTGTCTCTCTCTTTCTCTCTCTCTCTCACTCTCTCTCTCTCTCTTTCTCTCTCTCTCCCTCTCTTCCCACGCTCAAAAGAAATTCCTTCGTTATCAGACATTTCTGTCATTCAACGTCAAATTCATATTTCAATTTGGCAACTTATTTCGTTAGCTTTCTTCTACCTGTTACGGGTAAATCCCTTAAATATTTCCCTCTCCCTCTCCCCCTTTCTCCCTCTCCATCTTTCTTTTGCTCTGTTGTTTCTTCTGCTTGATCCATTTGATAATGCAGCCCGCATCATAATTCCCATAAATAATTCGCCATTTGATTATGTAAAAACTCTTTTGAGTACCCGCCACGCCCCCCGCCCTCACGTTAAATGTGGTTGTTGTCTTTTTGCGGTTGTTGTCTACGCTGTGGAATTCGCAGTCTGCCGCCTGAGGCGACACTCCCGAAACAACAACAACAACAACAACAACTGTCGCCCGCCGGTGGCAACGTCTCCATCGCCAATTTCAGCTCGGCCACGCCCCCCGCCCTCTTTTAGCGTCTTGGCCATGTGCTGCGGTTGACAGCCAACGCGCCAGCAATTTGCCAAATGACTGGCAAGCAAACGTTGCTAAAAGCAAGCGAAAATCGGGTGTAGCCGACTAACTAATACTCATTAATTATTATGACAATCTTCTTTGCGTACAACAAAATTATATTGAAAGGGTTTTTAGCGTCTGGTTGGGAACTTAGAAAACATCGCTTAACTTAACTACGTTTATGTAAGCTTAACTTAACGAAAACTAAAGCTAAGCTTAACGAAGCCCTGAAAGGGCGTCTTTAATATTGTAGTCAGTATCCTAAGGGAAAATACCCTGTAATCTAATCGAAAAAAAAATTAACAAATCTGAGGGATTTCTTTAGATTGCATCGATTTGCCACGCCCACAGTGGGCGTATACAAATAAATGTGTACAGTTTATTTAAAACAAATATTGCATAGAATATATATTTACAATTTTTAATCTCTAGCTTTTAAAATTTACTTTTAATTAAACAAACAACAACAGAAACATTTTACAAAACCAATCAACTTTTTTCAGTTTGCTGAAGATGTATAAGAAGTATCGAAATATCGAAAGTATCGATGCTTAGAATTCATAGAATTCTTTATGCAAATAGAACTTTCTTTTCTTATTTATCGATATTTTTGGATAACTGAAGATGGCAAAGAGAATTTTATTTTATTAAAAAAAAATACAAAAATCTAAAATGAAGAATGCCAAAGTAAGTTTCTGATGCAACAATACTCAGAACAGTCAAATACAGGGTATGTCATTTTAGGGTAAATGTGAAAAATAAGCAGATAAAAACCCATAATATCTATATATATATATTGATCAAAGAGAGAGAGAGAAATTGAGAGAGAGTTAAGTTGAGTTTGTCTTTTCATCTGTTTAAAAGCGACGATCGATAAAAATCGATACTTAAACTTTGTTTTTTTTATCAATCTATCAATTTTTGTGTAATTGGAAGTGGTCAAGAAAATGTGGATTATTTCTTATTGGATTTTTTAATAACTCGCCCATCGTCTTAACCAATTAAGACAAATATTTATTTTTATTATTTTTAATTATATTCTATCTATTTTTATTCTTGAAAAACCTCTTTCTTAATTTAAAGCTTACTCAAATCCAAGCACAGCTGAATAAACTGTAAATTTACAGGGTAACCACTAGTCGAGCATACCCACTTACCACTTGCAACATTTTTTACTCTGTTGGAATTCGGATTAGCGTCATTCGCATCGGCATCTGCAATTGGCACCACCCGCACCACAAATCGCACCACCTGAAAATCAGGCAAAAAAAATTATATATATACAAAATATCTTTATATATATATATATATTTCTTTATATTGTGAATAAAAAGCCGCTCGACCTCAAAGCGAATTCATTTGATTCATTGCATATCATTTGATACTTTTTATGATTTTTGGTTTGTTTTTTAGTTTATTTTTATTTTTATTTTTTGTTTTTTTTTTTTTTGGCGCAACTTTCTTTCTTTTGCAGCTGGCGTTAGAGAGACTTGGTCGAGGCCGGTTGCATTTACGGAGCGTGGTGACCAACTGACGGGGAAGCCGTTAAAACGCAAACACGGCCAGACATAAACAAACTCAGCTGAAGACATTTCAATTGCAGGCCAAATTAAAGTTCGAGTTGGGCGACTTGAGACTTCAGTTCAGATAGTGCTCAATTAAGACCGAGACTTGAAGGGGGGCCTTAGACTGCAGCTTAATAAGAGACTGAGTAAGGCATAAAATAAACTTGCATACTTGTTTAGACGCATTCAGATATAGAGTAAATGTTAAGGGACTAAGTCAGAAGTGGGGAAAGGGTTGAAAAAGCTTAAAGTTTAATTGAATTGGATTAAAAAGGGGGTAAGTTGGATAGCTAAGTAAGATAACAGGCTAAAGACAGACTTTTTAACTGCTTAAGAAACACTTCCTGGTGCGACACTAAGTTTGATTAACCCTCCAACTAAGTTAGGCCAAAGGACAATTAAAACTTGATTAGAAATCCATATTTAAAACTAAAGAAAAGCTTTAATAAAGGTTAAAGTTAAAGCATCTAATTAACAGGCAGTAGCTAAGACTAAAACAAGAGCTGAGGTAAGATCTTATAGATGGCAAACGTTAAAAAACAGCTTCATGGTTAATAAAGTCCTAGGGTCCTAGAGGGTTTCCTTTAAGAGGGATCCCTTTAGGAGGAGGGATCCCTAAGCCTAGTTCTTACTTAAAATCAAAGGAAAAGAGAGATTGTAAGCCCTAATAATAACTAATAATTTAAAGGAGAAGAGAGATAGAGATAGAGATAGAGATATTAAGATAGATAGATAGATCCCAATCCTAACTAAGACTTAAAGAGGAAAAGCGAGAAAGATTCTTTAGTCCACACAAACTCGACCAACTTTTGTAAGTGCATTCCTCTTAGGCTCAAGGCGCCACTCAAGCACTGATCACTGATCGCTGATCGCTGATCACAGGCCATTCGCTGATCCAACGAGCCCGCACATCGCTTTGACAGCTCCCAACTTCTACTGCGACTTCAACTGGCGACTTTGACTGCATAACGGCTAATTTTAATTTGCGCACCTGACGCACAACTTGGCCTGGCTCCAGGCCATACTCGAAGCAGCAGGCAGCAGACTCGATGCCAAGCCCAACTGCAGGCGACACGTTGACAACTGGCGTCGATTTATGCGCCAGCTTTTCTCGATAGTTTTTCCCCCCACCTCGAAGCGTGCCCGCAATGCCAATTGCCCGAAACCGAATCCGTTTTGGCCAAAATCGCAGATTGGCCGATTGAAACTAAAAACGGTAAACATGGCCCGCAGTTTCTGTCGATCGATAAGCTCCAATCGCAGCTGAAGTCGAAGCTGAAGTCGCAGTCGAAGTCGTTGTCAAGGCTCATCCATCAGCTTTTTGTTTAAGGCCACGTCTTGGCAGTTGGCCAAGCGCAGCGTGCTTTGGCTTTTCCAGCCTTTCCAGCCTGGCCAATCTGCTGGACTGGACTGGGTCAAGCAACTGCAAATCTGTTCAGCCAAGCAAAAAAAAATTAGTTGAACTCTGCTAAAAATACTTTTTTAGCCAGCCAACAAAATAATAAAATAAATAAGAATTTGGCTGGAACTTCCTGAGCAAATTAAGAAGGAAAATTAAAAAGGCTGCTGTGAGCATTTATTCAGCATTATCTAAGCCAGACCTTATATACCCTAGTCTTAATTTATCTCTTGATATTTAATTTATATAGATTCCTTTACTCCACAAACTAAACTCAAATTAAAATAAAGCTAAGTCTAAAACTCAACTTAAACACAATTTTATGGGGAAAAAAAAAATTTATTTACTTATCTTTAATGCTTATAAGAAGGTGGAAATTCTCATACAAAAATATGCACAAAATATACCCTAGAATTTGGAACTTCTAGTCTTTTATACCCAATCTCTACTCCACTTTTACTTTAAGATAATTTTTTAGTTTAAATAATAAATCACAAACTTCCTTTAAAAACAAATTATTTTTGTATTTAATTCATGGCAAAATTTACTTAAATTATGTTTTAAATAATTTACAATTTTCTATAAATTATACCCTAGGATTCGGCTATACTACTCGCTTATGTATATTTTATTTATAAAGTATATTCTCATAAAATTATTTCTAGTTACAAATAAAAAGTGTTGAAAAATAACCCACATCAATATTTTATATTTAACAAGTGATAATATTTATGTATAAATTATGATAAAGTAATCAAAAACTGTATAAAATTTAATATAAAAAAAAAAATTTATATATAACTATACAATTTAACTATATTAAGCTTTTCTACTCACTCTCTATTCTACTTTTTCTTTAATATAATTTTTTCGACAAAAATAATATTCTCTTAAACATTGCTTTAATCAATAATTTAAATATGGTTTATTTAAATATAATATTGAAATTAAATTTATTAACAATTAATTGAAAAAAAAAACAAAATAAACTTAAATGCAGTGCAGAGCAAGAGATTTATTTCTATCTACTACAAAACAAATTATATAGTATATATAATTAAAAGGTATGAAAAAGAACATTGGTATATAACAATTAATTATAGTATATTAAATTAAATGTATATAAGATAATACATAATTTTATAATACAATTTAAATAATATAATAAATAATATAAAAGCATAAAAAATCTTTAAAATTTTATAATTTTTCTAATTCTTTTTGTATTTTTCTTTTGCCTAATCAAAGATATTTTTTCTTTAGCTTTTCTTTTTCTTTTAGAAGACTATCTTTAAGGCTTTTATCAAATATGATTATATTAAAAGGAGCTTAAAAATATTGAAATAAAATTAAAATAAACAGAGAAATTAAGAGTAAATATAATATATAAAAATACAAAAAGATAAAAATATATAATGATAAATGTATTAATGTTAAATAGAGTTAATGATTAAAATTAAGTAAGAAAAATTATGTAAATCAGATTATTTATACTTCTTTTTAATTCTCTTATATCTGTCTTTCGTAGAACTCTTTTTTTTTTAGTATATATAATCGATTTCCTCTTTGCTTCAGCTTCACTTTTCCACACACTTTTTATAATTTATGCCTGTAAAAAAAAATGTGAGAATTCATGCAATTAATATAAACTGCAATTATTTATATATATATATTAATTAATGCTTAATTTCACACGCTATTTACAAAAAAAAAAAACTATGACTCAATATATAAAAATTGGGTTATTTTATGCATTTTTTTCAATAAGACAAACCCAAAAAAAAAAAAAAACAAAATAAAAAACAAAAAGAAACGTGTGAAAAATGCGATTTGAATCGTTTAGCGTTTAGTTTTATGGCCGATTTATGCATGAGCTTCAAACACAGGGAAAAGGGGGGAAAACAGGGGGAAAAGGGGGGGGTTTTTTTATGGCATATGCGATAAGAAAAAACTTTCGCATTTTTGGAATGTTTTGTTGTTAACAAAAGTGCAACAAGCGAATTCGTTGTTTTGTTTATTTTATTTTATTTCATTTATGTGTGGCTCAATCAACTTTATGACTAAGCCACAAAAAGAGGCGGCCAAACGGAGTTGGGGTGGGGCGTGGCTAGTCGTGGCTATTGAATCATCGGGGCCGAAAAATTCACTTTCATTTCAGTTTCATTCACTTTCTTTTGAGTCATCGAAGACGCTTCTTTTTTTTTGTGTGGGCGACGATTGCAGCATCGCCGAGGGAGAGAGAGAGAGAGAGAGAGAGAGGGAGAGATGGAGGTGCGACAGAGATGGCAGGCTGGCTGGCAGACAATGCCAAAGCTCTGTTTCTTCAATTGACAAGGTGCCACACCCACTTTAGCGCCCACTTCCAGACACACAAACACAAACACAATTAATGTGCATTATTGTTGAGGCAGCCCCAAAAAAAAAAGGAAAAAAAGTTATGTGAAAAAATTCAAAGTTGACTTAAAAGAAGCGCAAGTAAAAATAATATTTCTTTCTGGCCTTTTTTTTGGCTTGGTTTTTAGCTTCTTTTTCTTTACTTCATTTGTTACCGTAGAAATTGTTAAGCAAATATTTTTTGCCCGCCCGAAATGAAAGGAAAAAGCAGCGGAAGAAAAAAAAAACCTGTCGTGAAATTGAGAAAAATATTTTCGGCCTGTTTTTTTTCTTCTCGTTGTTTGTTTTATTTTTTTTTGGGCTGTGTTTATTTGCAGACTTGTTGTTGTTTTCGTTGTTGTTGTTGTTGTTGTTGCTGGGCAATGTTTTCGTTTTCATTTTGGGCCGAGTTCGCATTGCGAGCGCATGACTCAAAGCAAAGCAAAAAGAACTGCAAGGGTGTGGCGTACCCGACGGGCAGATACCCTGTTGACTTGAATAAACAACTCATGGTGAATAAAAAAATAGTGTTGAAGTAACTTAATAAAATATTTAATGAAGCTTTTCAGACCAATCTTATTTTATTTAGAAATTTTTAATTTAATTAAACCTTATTTATGTATTTTTAATAAAAGTTAACTTTAAATTAAATTAAAGAAATATAAATAGAATTAAGCTACGAATGTAGGCGGAATATTAGATAAAATATTGTCTTGATTTGTTGAAAACTTTCCGAAAAGATTTAATGAAATATTTCAAAAGACTTCACAAAAAAAAAACCTAAAATCAATTTAAAGTTTGAAAACAAAATTCTCTAAAATTCTATAAAAAATAATATATTATAAAATACTATAAATAAAAAAAAAATAATTACTAGTTTAAACCATTTTAAGGCTTCGCTTTGAAGTCTTAAGCCAAGAAGCTAAGAAAAAAATTAATTGAAATGATTGAAAAGCTTTTGATTGAAATTAAATCTTTAAAAATTAAATAAAAAATTATTTAAAATTTAAAAAAAAATGTTATAATTATTTAATAATAATATACCAAAGGATAATATTTATGTAAAAAATTATAAGTATATAAAGAAAATCATAATAATAATATATAGAACTGAAACATTTAAAACATTTCAAAAAATTATTCACAAAAAGTTTCTCACATCGTTTATTCTGCAAACAGAGCACACCCCATTCGAGGCAACCTGCACTTACAGGGTATCATAAACAAACTCAAGGCAAGGGCAGCGCAGAGAGCGAGCAAAAAAAAAAAACTTTCTTTCTCATCCGTGGGCTCAATTCTGGCTCAAGTCACGTTCCTTGGCTGCCCTGAATATTTGTTGGCCCGAGTTCATTCGCCGTTCAATTGATGTTGTTGTTGTTGTTGATGTTGTCGTTTTCTGGCTGGTCAAGTGGTCAAGTTAAGGCATTGGGCCAAGCTACCCCGCCCCGTTGGCCGTCGCAATCATAATTCGCTAATAAATTTTCATTTCCATGTCGCGTCGTCGACAACATTTTTGTAAAGTGAAAGTTCGAGCCGCGTTTTCCCCTCTCGTTTTCCCTCTCGTTTTCCCCAGCACCAAAAAAAAAAAAAAAACAAAAAAAAGACAACAAAACAAATGACTTAGAACACAAACTTGCTGTTGTCATCGGCATTTCCGCTTGTTGATTGTTTTTTGGGCTTCATGTGCGGCAACTTGCGGCCATAAAGCGACCAACAAAAAAAAGGCATCTTCCAGATGGAGGCTCATCATTTTTACGGTACTTGCCTTGTTTCTTTGTTGTTTCTTAACTTGGCTTGTTGGCCAGCTTTCGGGTTTGGCCAATTGAACGCGTGTGGCAAATGGAACTTTAATTAAGCTACAGTTTTGTTTGCTAATCACAGCGCTCAGCTCAAGATAAATTGTGTAACTAATATTATTTATTATACTTACACAAATTCTTTTTTTAGTAGCAAAAAAAAAACAAAAGAAAAAATAAATTTAATTTGAAATTTTTAATATGATTAACAAAAGAAGTCAACAAGGCGAAATTGAAATACAATATTCAGCATTATCTTTAACTGACTTAGTTAACCTAATATACCCTACTTTAAGCATAATTCTTGATATATAATTTATTTATATATTTATGTATTCTTTAAACAAACTTAGCGTTAAATAAAAAAAGGCTAACTTAAATACTATTTTATAGGGTATAAGTAAATTTTATTTAAATATCTGAAATGCCTATAAGAAAGTTGAAATTCTTATACAATAATGTGTAAACAATATACCCTAGAATTTGGTCTTACTAATCGTTTATACCCCATCTCTATTCAATTTTTAAATTAAGTTAATTTCTTAATTTTATTAATAAATCACAAACTTCCTTTAACAACCAATTATTTTTGTATTTAAATCATATTAATATGTGCTTAAATTATGCTTAAGTAAAACACAATTTTCTTTATAATATACCCTACAATTAAGTTATTCCACTTGCTTATATACTGTATAATAATAAAAATGATTTTTAATATTACCAATAAAATGAGTTGAAAATATTTTCATAATCAATAATTAATATCTAAATAAATATTAATATTTAAATAAATTGTGATAAGTTGCTGCACATATTTACAGAAAAAATACCCTATAATTTGGCCGCTTTAGTCGCCTATATTCACTCTATGCACATATTCAGACTTATGGATAAAAACTTCATTTAAATAAAAAAAATAATAATCAAATTTTGCTTTCAATTTGTCTACAGGGTATGTTCAGTCAGCTGCTTCTTTAAGGCTTTCGAAGCGTAATGTTTTGAGTACTTTTTTGTGGGCCAGTCGTTCTTTCTTTTCTGGCCATAAACAATTGAAGCACTTGGCCGGCACTTTGGCAATATCAAGTTTAAGATTTCACTCTCGTTTTCCGTTTAGAAAACTTAAACGCGCATCGGAATCGAATCGAGTGGAAACTAGTTTTTTTTTTCTGTTTTTTTTTCTGCTCTGCGGTCTGCTCTGACAGTTAAGTTTCACTTTTATTAAGTAAGCGACCGCAGCTGGCGCACTTGTCAAAAAAGGCGGAATGCGGAATGTTGCTGCTGCAAAAAAAAAAATGAAGAAAAAAAAGAAGAAAAATATATAAAAGATACAAAAGCAAATGGCAATTAAAATGCGAGGCGAACAAAGCGCAAAATGCTTCAGCGCACAGATAGCACTTTAATATAAGAACGTTAATTTCGTTCGCTGCACATTTGGCACACAAAAGATGCCGACGCGAATATTCGTTCATTCAATCGGCGTTGGATTTATGGGGCAGCCGCCATTAAAAACGTGAACACAAACAAAACACTTACCTGATTCCAATCGCAGCACAAAATTGAACCAATTTCAGTACAATTCTCTCCCTCTCTCTCACACATTCTGTCTCTGTCTCTATCTAGTTCTAGTTTTGTCAAGCTGCTCTGCGAACCACATCAAAGCGCTTTTTATATATTTAACCTTAACGACTCTCGTTTTCCAGCACTTTCCTCATCATCATCAAGTGTCCAATCTCAACTGTTCGATCTGCCGACGCTTTTCTATATTCTAAGCGAAAGTTACTTTGGAGGCCCTCGAAATTTTATAGAGCATATTCAAGTTGTTTTCTTTTGAGAGCTTAAGAAAAATAAAGAAAAAAAACACATACTAAAATAATAATAAAAGTAGTGAAGGTAGATAGATTGATATGTAGATAGATATCTACATAGATATAGAGACAGATATATTTTTTATATAGCCATAGATACATAAGCACAGCTATAGATACATTGCTATAAATGTAAATACATATATACATAGATATAGATGGATTCATATAGATAAAGATACATATATACAGTTATAGATACATAAATACAGCCAAAGATAATTTTATTTATATATACAAGCATACATAAAAATAAATATAGATACGTATATATAGCTAAAGATACATCTAAAATTACAATACAAAGAAAAAGCTTTAAATACATTAATATGGCTATATAGATACATAGATACAGATGAAGATATATATATGTAAATATAGTTAAAGATGCATAGATACATAAATATGGAAACAGATACATTTGTATAGTTATAGATACATTGATTTAAATATAAAGATATATAAAAATAGATGAAGATACATTTATATAGTTATAGATACATATATATATATATACATAGATACATAGTTATAGATATAGCTGTGTACATATAGCCAAAGATACATATATAAATATATATAGATACATAGATATAAATAAATATCATTATAAATATTCATAATATAATACATAGTTATAGATACATAGGTACATATATATTATTATATATTTATATAATTATAGATACATAATTACAGCTTAAGATACATAGCTATAAATATATAAATATCTATATATCTATATCTAAGATATGGACTAAGGTACATGCATATATAGATACATAGATGCAAAGTTATAGATATAAAGATAGAAATAAATACAGAGAAAAGGCTTTAATACATAGAGATATGGCTATAAATATATATACATATACAGATGAAGATACATAGATACGTGCATATAGATACAAGGATACATAGATAGTGCTATAGGTCAAAATAGATAGATATAGATACATATATATGTATATATAGATATGAATACATTTATTTAAACACTAAATAAAAACCTATTTAATCTGAGTTAAGAACATCAAAAGATGGATTATCTTCATCAGATACATATAAATATATATAAATAAAAAGATACAATCTGCCCAGATTATATATATAATATCTGCCCAGTTTTAGAGCTTTTAGCAACAGAATTAATTTAATTTTATTCAACCAAAGTTTTTCTTTCCTAAATCCTTTAAGCAACCTTTTCAATTCCTTTCCCTCTCTTCAATTTAAACAAATGCTCGAAATTTCTTTTACTTTTTCTCTGAAACTCGCCTCTTTCTCCATTCGCGCATTATTTATTGAGCCTATTGCGATGTATTTCATAAAAAGCAACAACAACAACAACAAATGTTGTTTTTCTCACGCATTTGTCACGACGTTGATGATTTTTCCAGTTTGCAGTTGTTGCTTTGTTTTTGTTTTTGTTTTAATGAGCGGGTCATCAAGGCGACATTTGGCCATGTCGTAAATTATATTTACCGCATTTCGCAGATAAACAATAACAACAACAACAACAAACACACACACACACAGTTAGCAATTGTCACTTGCACAATGTTTTTTTTTTGTCAGTTTTCATTTTCATTTTCGCGCTCGTTTTCATTTTTCACATGTGTATTTTGTGGCATTTGCAGACCTCGCAACACCCTTTAAAAAACCCTTCGAAGAGGGTCGTTTGACTTTGGAGTGTAGTTTGAGAGTGTTCAGATTTTAAATGCTTTTTTTTTTTAATGGAGAATCTTTGAAAAACTTTTGAAATAAACAAATCTTTTATAAATATTTTTCTAGAATAAATTAAGCTTTGTCTCTGTGGAAACTAATTTAAATAAATGCATGAAAATTATTTTTTAATTAGGAATATAATTTTGGGCTTTAGAAAAGCTTAAAATAATATTAAAAAATTTTTTTTTTATTTTTAGAAGAGTAAATTTTAGAAAATTAGATCAGTAGCAAATTTTGATATATTAATTAACTTTGAACCAACACAAAAAAATGCTTTAAATAAACATTTAATTGAATTCAGCACTAAGAAGTTTAAAGGCCAAAATATTTGTCTTAATTTTGAGCAGTGCATAAATTAGCATTAATTTTATTGGGTTTTTTTCTGTGTATTTATTAGAAAATTACTTGATTATAATATTTTTTTATATATTTTTCCACTTTAGTTATGAAAATTGATTTAAATAGGAATCAAATTATTATTTTATCAAATTAAATTAAATAAAGATCTTTAGCCAATATGTTTGTGCTTATTTTGAGCAGTGCATGAATTAGCAAACATTTTATTTGTTTTTTTTTTGCAGTGTTAATTATGGAAATTAAGTTTAGTATTTTTTTAAATTTGTTTTTATGGAAAAGTGTGTTTTAAATATAAGTTTTGGTTAAGGCTTACATAAAAATATTTGTAATTACTTTGAGAAGTGTATAAAAAATATCAAGCTTTTTTTTATTCTTTTAGAAAATTGCTTGAGTATTCAAATTTTTTAATTTAAATGTTATAGATTAAGCTTAAGACTCTTAGACCGAAATGTTTGCAATTATTTTGATTATTTAAATTTTTAAATATTTTTTACACTTGATGTAAAGCAAAAATGTGTTTTAAATAGTAATTTTGGTTGACGTTTATAGAAAACTTATTTTGAGCAGTGTATGAAGCAGACATTTATGGCTTGCATTAATTTACAGGGCATGCGGCAAAGGTTGTTTTAATAGGTTGTTGCTTTAACTGTTTTCATCTCCATTTCGGCTTTTTTATTGATATAACAATGATAAGAGTTGCAGCTACTTACTGCAAGTGCTGCAACTGTTGCTGCTGCTGCTGTTGATGCTGTTGCTGTTGCTGTTGCATTGTTGTCGCTGTTTGTTTGTTTGTTTGTTTTTCCCAGCAGTTGATGGCAATAACACTTTGTGCTAGAAAAATGAAGGGGCCAAATTTGGGGGGAAGGGAAAAGCTCTGAACACAATTTGGGCATTTGACCTTGTGGACCATCTTTGGCTGCAGCTGCTTTCACGATGCGGAAATGTGGCAATTGTTGCTGCTGCTGCAGCAGCAACTGTTGCTGCTGCTGCAGCAATTGGCTGCACTTCGAGGCCATTCGTCACACGTCTCGATTCGCTGACAACTTGCAATCCTCGCTGCAGCAGCAGCAACCAAAGCAACCAAAGCAACAACAACAACAACAACTAATCATAATTTCAGCCAATTTAGCAACAAGCGACAAGTGATTTTTTTTTTGTTTTTGTTTTTTTTTACTGTGCATTGACTTTCTCCTCGTTGCGACCTCGTTTAGTTCGAAGCGATTCCGATTCCGATTCCTAAAAATAAATTATTGACACACAACTTGTCGTCGTTGTCGCTTGACGTGCGTCTATTGACCCGCAACAACAACAATCACAACAACAACAACATCATCCAAAAAAGCCGCTTTTAGAAACTCTTTTGCTGCTGTTTTTGTTTTTTGGCCAGGCCATAATCATAATTCCCAAGTAGGCAGCTAAGCAGCTTGCGCACACAACAAATTTATTTGCATATTTTTCTCTTGGCATACCCTGTAAAATTCGAATAGCTGATAACGGGCTGTATCGACTTGTGTGCTTAATTGAAATCATTTCTTACAGCAATTTTATTTAAAGTGAACTCATCAAAGTATAGACATATACCCTGTAAAAATCAAGTTTATAGTAGTCCGCCCTATCATTTTCTATATATTTGCAGAGTATAAGTCTAGTCAAGCATTTGTATTGCTTTTATTTTGGTTACAGGTTAACTCCTAGTCGAGCATATTTCACAAAAATTCAATTATTTAAAGCCGAAAGCTTTCCTTTTTAACCAATTTTGAACAAAGTTGGCCTTTGTTAAGTGACTGCACTAACTTACAGGGTATCTTTAAGTCTTATACACCCTATACAACATTCTACAGGGTAACCAAGCTTGTGTAAGAATCTAAGCTTAGTCAAAAAAAGTTAAAAGACAAGCTTTATATACAGGGTATACTTTATTAATACATCTAGGCTATCTTGCAGGGTATCTATTAGTCAAACACACGCTTTAAAACATGTTGCAGAGTAATTAAGCTTCCTTACAAGGTATATCTTAGTCAAGCAAACCTAATCGACCAACTTCAGTTACAGGGTATACTCAAATAATGCGCTTGTCATACTTTACAGGGTATATTTAAGTCGCGCACTTCCAAAATTTAAGCACAACATTCGACATTCTTTACAGGGTATGTTTACGTTGTGCCCACGCACATTTGTTTGGCCCGCTTCGATTTCCAACATTTTCAAGCCACGCGGAACAAAGAAGAAAAGGGGGCGGGGCCGCCGAGGGGGGCGCACGGGTCAGTGGGCAATGCGTGGAATGCGTTAATTGCCCGGCCAGAAACCCGAAAAAAATCTTACGACAGCCAAAGAGACAAGTGAGAGAGCGAGAGTCCACAACCTGGGGATACCCTGTTAAGGTAAAAGCTGAAATTGCTTTTATATATCAGTATAAAAATAAGATTGCAAAGAATGAGGGATTGGCTTAGGAAAACTTGAAGAATTATTGATTTGTTAAAGCTGTTAAAGTCTTTGAGGATTATTTAAAATACAGTTTGAATAAACCATATTTATTATATATTATACATACTTATAAATATATAAAATATAAAGATATAAAATAGCTTGATGTAATTAAAATAATATTTAAAGGAGCCCAAGCTCTAGTCTTAAACTCGTTGATAGAAGTCTATATACACTAGTCGGCATAATTATTTTGACGAAAAACAAATGGTGCAATTTTGTATGTAACTTCACTATAGTTTAATATAACTCAATGATTTTTTTTT
>SCDZ01000886.1:0-44148 GCA_004143845.1 Drosophila lacertosa | reverse complement strand
AAGTTGAACAATTTCCGACTCAAGCGAGGTTTTAACAGCAATTAAAACCCCACCACCTCTACGAGTCGGTCGATCTTGTATATATACTGAGTAGGAATTTGAAAGCACTTCACAATCAGAGATTGTTGAATTTAACCAAGTTTCGGAGAATGCGACAATATCCGATTGAAAAGAAATGCTATTCAAATAGAGAAATTTTAGTTTTGACAAAAGCCCTCTAACATTCTGATATGTTAGAAAAATATCGGACGTTATCAGTTTTTTGGTGCACTGTTCGAGGCGTGTAAGGAAGTATCCGGAAGGATGACAGGCAACTGCTGATTACGGCTTTTAAGCTTCAACTCGTGCTCAATCTTCAGAATTTAAGAGATTCTAGAAGTGGCACGATATTCGTTTCGAAGACTAATTAGGTTCGGCAACAAGACCCGTCACTTGATACAATTCACAGACAAGAGCAATCTCATAGAGACGCTAAAAGTTATAGTGAATCCTGATGTTGTTAACGCATTCCATTGTGACTTTCCAACTTTTGCCGTTTTTCAACATGAGATAGTATCACTTTTCCTCATCGAAATTTTTGTACTTTAGGAATATGGTGTCAGACATCACCAATAAAGACGAACAAGTAGAAATCATTAACATCGAACACAATCGGACAATAGACGTCGATAACTCTTTAAAAATTGGTAAAAAAAATTATCGACACAGTCAAAACTTAGTACACGCAACAATGGGATAATTTATGTGTATTTCGGTTACAGGGCACATGCCAATCGACGTAGTACACTAGGCATATAGGGAGGTTCAACAAGCAATTAAGGACAGGATAGCAGGATCGCATCTGCAAAAATTGTTAAAAAGAGAAATAGATCATGTTTAAAATTTACTGTCCGCATTAATGATACAGCATAGGATAGCTGGAAGCCTGAATTTCTTGGGAACACTATTGCAGCTTACAAGGCGGCTCAGCTATATGTCACACAAAACCCAGTCACTTGGAACCAATCACTATAGTGGATGAGGAAATAATCATCATCAACGAGCAAGTTGCGAGAGTCGTCGTAGATGACGGGTGATCACCATGATCACCATAAATGGGGCTCATCTCGTTACATTCGAACGCATGGCCATAGTAAACAACACCGAGTATGTAAATCAAAACAAAGTTGTAAGCAAGGCCATCGCGGAACTCAAAGACGAGATGACATCTGGCGGATCCCCCTGGTGCGCAGTTGGAGTTGCAGTCAGCCTTACACTCTGCGGCCTTATCCTTATACATCAATGGCGGATCCAGAGGAACTCTTCGGTCAAGCTACAAAAGGTGATTAGCGAGAAAAACGTCACCAAGGACGGCAATTATCTTAAGGGAGGAATAGTTAACAATCAAGTTAAGTAACGACCCTCGCTAGAGCTTCCCAAATAACATGCGCGCCAGAAATCCCGATGCGTCAGATGTGGCTTTTAACATTCTTAGCTATCGAAATCCCTGATTACTAACCGCTCATGAGTTGGGAGTATAGAGAAGCGAAAGTGGAATATTGTAGTGTAAAAAAAGAGAACGATAGTGACGGTAGTGAAGAAATAGGGTTTCGTCCCAAAACAGAATTAAATCGATATTCACCCATTGATGGCGCGGTTAACAGCGCATTGGTCGCACAGGAGCTGCGTTTGAAAAACGAGTTTCGTGCAGAAATCGCTGCGTTAAGAGAACACGTTGATACCATAAGAGTAGAGGCGTCCCAAATGGACCCCATCAAAAGATGTGAGGTGAGATTAGATATTGTAATGTCGGTCCCGATCTTTGACGGGAGCCACGAAGATTATGTGTCTTGGAGGCCGGCAGCCCTAGACGCCTACGAAATTTTTAAACAATACATCGGTAGTGAGACACACTACGAGGCTGTCGTCATTTTAAAAAATAAAATCTGTGGTGCAGCACGAGCAGTGCTGATGCCGCACAACACAATTCAAAACTGACGCAATCATAGCTAAACTTGATTGCACATACGCAGGCAAAACGTTCCTGCGCATGCTTAGGCAACAATTGGAAATGGTTGGGCAAGGTGACTTGGACTTTATGGATTATTATGACGAAGTCGCTTTAGCGTTGGCTCGTGAGGCTGAAAACAGTATCGAAAGAAGCGCATTTGCTGCGTCATATGCCAGGGCAATTGAAGATAAAAACACCCAAGTTAGGCAGGGAAAAGGCTTCGAAAAGAATCCGCATTTTGTAGTGAGACAGGGGCAGAACAGGCCACATGGTGAGCCTGCAACAAAACCAAATGACAAAGTGGCCCTCATACAAAACCAGGTTCAACATATGGAGGTCGATCGATTGATCTTTAAGCTTTGACAACATACAAATTGGGGAAAACCACAAGGTAACGCCACACATGGCGAAGCAGCGGCCAATGACCTCGGTGACGAAAGTAATTCTTCAGTAATCAGTGACGCATTGAACTTATTAGGGAACTATCTCAATTGCCATTCGTCGAGCGACAATTGGACAGTGGAGCACTAAAGATGTTAATCGACACTGGGGTGGCAAAAAATTACGTCAGACGCGTAAAGGAGTTAAAAAACGTAACAGCTGTCGACACCCCATTTATTGTCTATTCCATACATGCATCCAGTAAAATTAATTAAAAATGTTCTTGAAAACATTTTTGGGAACTTTACCCCGTATTATATTATATTATATTATATTATATTATATTATATTATATTATATTATATTATATTATATTATATTATATTCTATTATATTATATTATATTATATTATATTATATTATATTATATTATATTATATTAAATTATATTATATTATATTTTTTTTTATTATATTACATTATATTGTATTATATTATATTATATTATATTATTTATTTTTTTAGTTTTAAATAAAATAAATAAATGTTGTAAGTTTCCTGGTAATCATTAAAATATATTAAAAATTTGCTTTTTTTTTCGTTGAACCGAAAACTTATTAAATAATAATTATAAATATAATAATAATTAATTTAAATTTATTACTATACTATTATATTTCTGCATAATTTGTGTTATATTTATTATTTTTACTGATTATTATAAACAGTTTTAATCTAAAAACCTTTTAATATAATTTCAAGTAGAATATTGCAATTATTCTAAAAATTTAACATAAATTGTGTTTTTAAACATTTTCTTTATTAAATTAGGCACAAATTATTATTTTTTTAGAAAACGTTAACTTATTTTTAACTTTAATAGAATTCAGAATCAGACTTATTGCATATATAAAATTAATAATTTTAGTTATGATTTCTGCCCTCTTTGTTACCAATAACTTCATAAAAACGGTCCTTGGTAGACGGATACAAGGACTTTAAGGAGTTTAATCTATATATAAAGAAAATACCTTAAAGTGGTTTAAACAAATTAACTATTAAAAAATAAACCAATAAAATAATCAAAAATATTGTTGAATTATGAACGAGTATCTTTCCATATAAAGAAGCTCCTTTTATAGCAAAAACACGAACTGAGAGTTTTTAATTAAACAAATTAATTTTACTTATCTAGCAAAAAAATAAAAAAAAGTGAAAATATGAAGATTAAAAATCTTTTGTTTTTGCATAAAATTTGCTAAAAAAAAATTATAAAAATATAACATTTTATGTACCCCAAAAGGAATAAAAGGGTCAAAAGACTATATAATACTATATCTATCTACTATATCAGCTACCTATAAATATATTAATATTATTAATATTATGTAAAAAATGGGCTTAGGGTAAATTTGTTTTGTTCAGATATATTTGACAACAATGCAAATATTCTAAATGACAGTTTAATTAACGCAAAAAACAATATAAAAAATATAATAAATATAAAAATAAAAAAAATAAAATTTTAATTTTTAATTTTTTAATTTTTAATTTTTTTAATTTATTTTCTATTATAAATTAAAAAAATTAAAAATTAAAACGTATTTAAATATTTGTAATATAATAAAATATATAAAAATATAACAAACCCATGCAAAGGGTTTGTGGCAGAAATAAAAAAGCATTTCTAACTATTTGAGGTATATTTATTATATTTATATATATTCTTAATTAGCTTGAATATTAATAATAAAAACACAAATATTTTTCGCTTGTTTTTGTATATTGAAATTTTCATTAACATTTATTATTATTATATATTATTATTATAAACGCAAAAAGTTTCATTCAAATTGTAGTAAAAAAATATTAAGATTGTATTTTTGTTTTTTAGTGGGCGTGGTTAATAGGGTATAAACTAGTCGAATAATTTTAATTATTTTTTTTCTGGTCACATATAAAATCAATTAAAATCTACTTAAAAATCACATTATTATATATTTTAATTAATTGGGAATTTTCTATTTAAATATATATTTTATTATATATGAATAATCTATTGGTTAAAGTTGAATTTAATTTCGAGCTAAAAGCGAATATTTATTATATACACATTATTTATAATATATATTTATTAGTATGACAATTATTAATTTTGTGCAAATTTGAGTAAAAGTTTAATTTATTTATTTATTAAATATTATCTATTGGTTAAAGTTGAATTTAATTTCGAGCTAAAAGCGAATATTTACATTATTTATAATATATATTTATAAATATGCCATTTATTTATTTTTTGCAAATTTGAGTTTCCAATCAACGAAAAAAAAATCTAATCTATTTTTTAAATATTTTCTGACCAATATTTACACATAATAAAAAAAAGGAATTGTGTCCGAATTGAAATAAAAAAAAAATTAGCATAGCTCGAAATAGAAAAAAAAAGGGCACGTGTTAAAAAGCAGATGTCCAGCTTAAATCCTTTCGTCCTGGCTCGTGTTACACAAACAATTATGCAAATGACAAAATGAGTGAAAAACGGATAGAAAAAAACGTGCTTTGAAAATTGCAATAAAATGCAGGAAACGTAAAAATGCAAAAAAGGGGTTGAAAAAAAAAAAACAGAAAAGAAAAGAAAAAAATAACTGAAAATAGGGCAGGAAGTTGAATCGGGACGATATTTTTCCATATGGATTCAGGCTTGACCAATGGTCAGAAAACCGAAACGGGTTTTCTTTCCCAGGCGAGTGAAAAGCTGAAAAAAAAAACCAGTTGGTCAGCTCCAAGCTAAGGACTCACAGCGAATGTCCTTTGGGCACTAAGCCAACTCAGCGGGACAGGCAGACAGGCAGAACTGACCGCTGGTCAGCCAGGTCCTTGCCGAAGTCCTTCAGCTCAAAACGAATCTTTTGCCAGAACAACCCCTTTGTCTCAGCTCCGAGCGGCGACCTTCCTAATTATTTCTATTATTTTTCTCAGCCCAGAGACTTGTTTACAATCCCACCACAAAATCCTTGCAAGAGCCTGTTTCGTCTTAAAGGACAACTTGACCCAGGATAAACTCTAAAGCTGCCAGCAGAAGAAATTTAAATGTCTAACCAACTCAGTTATTTTATAATATTATATTAAATATATTATTAATATTAATATTCCGAATCAATTATTTTATATACTATATATATATATATAATAAATAATGTTATTAGAATTATTTATATTTTCTTTAGGCTTTTAGCAAGTAATTTCATTTGAAATTTATCTTTTAATACCGTTTCAAATAAAAAATAAAATAAAAAATAAAAAAAATAAATTAATATATATATATCTCTCCACAATCAAAGTCTTAAACGGATAATTTTAAGATTTTGTTTTAACTTCAAAAACTCTTCAATCAAAATTTTATAATCTATTTAGTTCATGAGCCATTAATATTAAAGTAATAAATAAATAAAAATAATTAAAACTTTAATAATCTATTTAGCTCATGAGCCATTAATATTAAAGTAATAAATAAATAAATAAATAAAAATAATTAAAACTTTCTTGTTTAATAAATATTAGATTTTATAAGACTTTTTTCTATTACTTTTAATTTTTTTTATTTAAATTATTTGTTATTATTTAAATTACTAAATAATTACTATCTCATCCAAATAAAATTCGTACATTATTTGGGTATTTAATTAATTACTATTATTTTAGATAAAACGAATATAAAAAAATTATATAAATAAAATAAATTGGCATAAGAATAATAAATTCAACTAGGTTCAATATTAAATATAAAATTCTTGATTCTATCCCACATTATCTAAATTATCTATTGAACTTAAATCAATCTAAATAATATATAATAATATAATAATAATAAAAAAAATATATAAATAGGTAGAACTTGATTTATAATATTTTTAATTTAAGTATTAATAATGATAGTATAATAATAATAAATAAAAAAATAAAAATAGCTAGAACATGATATATAATATTTTTAATTTTAATATTAATAATGATTTATTTAATTTTTGGGTACAATTATTAATTATTTTAATTTTAATATATTTTTTAACAATTAAATTCGTCTCTAGAATAATGTTGAACTGGTTTGAATAGTCAAACAAACCAATTTAGGTAGAGCAATAGATTTTTCTCGAATACCAAATAAAAATAGCTCTAATCTCAACGGAATTAAATTTTGCTGTTTCCATTTAAAGATTCGGTTTTCATTCAACGCGATTGATATATAAATAAAGATCTTCTGATCACATTAATGGCTAATGTTAAAGTAAGTTAATAAATGTAACAAAAGAAATCTGATCTGAATTTTATTTTTGATTTTTTTAACATAAAAAGCAGCTGACAATAAGTTAACAGCGAGTGTCAAGGAAAGTTAATACCATATAATAAATTTAATTAAATTTAACTAAACTTTATTTATTGATTTGTTTCTCACAAAGCATTTGGCAATTAGTTGACAGCGACTGAAGGAGTAAAAGTATATTAAATTATTGATTTACTCTCAGTAGTAAGTTGACAAGCAGTTGACAGTGAGTGTCAAGGAAAGTTATCAACATACAAAAGTACATTTAATTGAATGTTATTTATGTATTGATTTATTTACCACAAAAAAGCAGTTGACAATAAGTTGACAGCGAGTGTCAAGAGAACTAAACACAATACAAAGGAACTATAAAAGAATGAGTTAAAGTATATTAAATTATTGATTTAAGTTGACAAGCAGTTGACAATAGGTTGACAGCGACTGTCAAGCGAACTAAAAACAATACAAAAGAACCATAAAAGAATGAGTTAAAGTATATTAAACTATTGATTTAAGTTGACAAGCAGTTGACAATAGGTTGACAGCGACTGTCAAGCGAACTAAACACAATACAAAAAAGCTATTAAAGTATGAGTAAAAGTATATTATATTATTGATTTACTCTCAGTAGTAAGTTGACAAGCAGTTGACAATAGGTTGACAGCGACTGTCAAGAGAACTAAACACAATACAAAAAAAGCTATTAAAGTATGAGTAAAAGTATATTAAATTATTGATTTCAGTTGACAAGCAGTTGACAATAGGTTGACAGCGACTGTCAAGCGAACTGAAAACGAAACAAAAAAAAATAAAAAGCCAACGTGTTAACGTCAATTTGCTTTCACGTTAACTCTTAAATCATCGCATCTAACTGGGAGTTAAAACAACTGCATTAACGTGTGATTAATTCAATTAGCCGCTGATTGCGAATTAAATTAATACAAAAAAAAAAGCTAAAAAGGAAACAAGAAACGGTTTAAGCCCTTTTCAGGCCGCACATTTTTTCACTTGGCAATTTTACGCTCGTCAATTGAAGGTTTTCCCCCTGTCGAAAATGGTCGTGTGCCAGTTTATGAGATAATTGTTGGCCAGATGTGCTGCGGCTGTGGCGCCAATTGGGAGATTTGGGGGCCTGAAACATTTTCCCCTTGGGGTAAGCGAAAAAAACGCGATAATGGCTACAAAGTGTTCGACGAAAAAACGAAAAAACCAAAAAAAACGAACAAATAAGCAGCAATGAATAAAGGACATGCAGCAAGGACATGGACATGGACATGGACATGGACACGGGTAACGCCAACTACCTGTTGACTAATGCTTTTATGGCCCTGTCGTGGTCATTGTTTATTTTTTTTCGCCCTGTACTCAATTTTTTATGCTGGCCCCCAAAAGGTTTTTTCTCGTCTGCTTCATTGCAGTAAATCAAGTTCAAATATGGTTGTAAATTCTCACACAATCCTGTGGTCGAGCTGACAGTCCTTTAAATCCCAACTCAAAAACCACTTAACAATCACTTTTATTTTTACTAACGAACTTAAAGTTCAACTAATTTAAACTGATTCCAAAATTTAAATACAATTTTAAAAAATATTTTTATTATTTATTATATATTATTATTAAATATTTATTTATTATTAATTAGAGTTATATTTTGTAGTCCAATTTAGTTTCCATTAACATATTCTGACAATGTTAACAACTAAAGCTCGCATTTACATAAGCATTTCTATGTTAACTCACATTCTGTAAACGAAAACTGTTAACTAGGCTCCGGATAACATAAAGATTCTTATGTTAATGCAAGCATTAATGTTAAGTAACCTTTTTAACGAGTTATTTTGTGATGTATAAATAAATAAATAAATATATATAAATATATAATTAAATTAGATTTATTCTCAGTTTAAAATGTTTCTATAAACATTTATTGATCTTATTTTATATAAAATCATTACAAATATAAGTTCAAGGCAGTGTGAACAAAAGATTTGTGTACATTAAAAATTAAGGTAGGAAATTAAGATTTAGTTCCAAATTAAGTAATATGTGAAATTTTGTAAAATGTTTTTAGACTAAAAAAAGTAAAGTATAAACTGAAATTTTATTTGATTCGATTTTAATATATATATATATAGTATATATTAATGTGTATATAAGTACACAAGCCTGAAGAACAAAAATAACAAAATAACTAAATATTAATATTTCGTACGCGATATAAAATTATTTTTTTAAATTAATTTACAATAGCCCTATTATTATTATTTATATATGCTTGTTATATTTTTAAACTGCTTCAAATTTTTTTATTATGGATAAAGACTTCAAATGAAAATATTAAAATAGCTTACAACTGAAATATTATTATATATACAACAAAAAATTAGTAATAAATAGTTACAGATTTATTAAAATACATTTATGAGCATACATTTAAATAAAACCACCTAAAATGAGATTAAAAGTATTTTATAACACAGAAAAATGCGTTGAAAAAAAAAAACATTCCTATTTTTAAAATCCATTAATAAATTGAATGTTAAAAAAATAGGGTTTATTTACTTTAGATTTAACAAATAACTAACAAATATACAATTTCTGTGTTAATAAAACTGTTTGTCAGTCAGTTAACCAGGAATTAAATATATACATATATATGTTTTTAATTGTATATATTATTAAAATTGTTCCCTAGGAACATCTCTCTATACGTTATTTAAAATAATTATTTATATCAAATTACAACAAAAGTTCTTCCAAAAAAATGCTGCATTAGAAACTTAATTAAGAGCAGCGCATTAAGCGAAGAGCGCGCAGAGAAAGAATAAGAAACTTTGCTCTTTGATGCTGCCTCGCATTTACACACATGCACACACATGCACACATGCACACACACACACACACACACACACATGAGCCTGCACGTACGCTCGCTTTGAGCTTCATGCGAGGCACACGCGTCACACACACATGTTACATATGCAAACGCATGAGACTTAAATGGTGAACATACGAACAGAGACACGTGTGGTGAAAAGCAGGCACACAAAAGGGGGAGTAACGAGCAAGTTTTCAACACACGCAGCGCTGTTTTCTGCAGACGCTTTTTTTAGTGTTTAGTGTTAGCCTAAAAGAGGGGAAGTGCATTTTTATACATACATACACATATGTGTACATACATACATACATACATACATTATAAAATGATTCAATTAAACTTGCATTTCATATGTTTATGTATATACAGAATATAATAAGTAAGTTATAATTGCTAGCAATATCTTGTTTGACTCAGTTAAATGTCTCCGCCAAAGCGAGGTTAATTTATGAAATCACAATTATGTATGTATTATGTATATGTATGCATTCATCTCTTTGTTTATTTTTTGTCAGCCATAGTTGTGTATTTTGTTACTATTTTTATTGTATAAAATAATTTAATATGTAAGTCTAACAAGAACTTATATTCACCAGGAGTCAACAAGTGATCAATTTTTCTGAACCACACGGTTCGAAACACAACTAAATAGTTTGTCCTAGCACCATTTAGATCTTTAATAAAAGTAAGGAATTGATCGGTTTAAAACACAGCTAAATAGTGCGGCTTAGCACCATTTAGATCATTAGAAGGGGAGAAATAAATAGTTGGTTTCAACACCAAAAAGATCGTGAAAAAAAGGAGATTTTAAAGTTTTCCTAAGCCTAATTTAACTTTGCGCTTGTGTTTAATTTGAATTTAAAATTAATAAACTGTGGCAATAAATATAAAGCTGCAGATTAAGATACAACTTGGCAGGAAAGCAAAAGAAAGTCCTGTGAAAAAAGCAAGAAAAGTTTCTGTGACACTTCCTGTTGTCTTTCCTGCCAGTTATAGCCTAGGCGCTGTGGCTAAAAGCGCAGTTAAACAAATTGAACATTTTCTTTTTGGTTTTTCTGGTTTCCTTTTTCTTCCGCTTGGCAATTTCCCATTAAAATATTTTCATTCTCCATTCAAACAGATTGTTAATGACTCCCGCCAATTAATCGATGGCTTAACCATTTAAAAAAATCGCGCTAATCTGCTTTGGTTTAAAGCATTTTTTCTGAATCGTTGAGCTGCAAAAAAAAAACGGACGCAAACCGAAAAAAAGGCAACGAAAAAAAAAATAAAACAATTTTCACGGGGCGCTTTTTTTGTGAATGCTTTTCACGTTTTTCATTTTGTTTTTGGCTGTCGCTTTTCGCACTTGCGAATTTTGGGCAACAAGCAACAGGCAAGAGGACTCGCAGGACTCGCAGGACTCGCATTGACTGGGGGCTGTTGGAGCTGTAAAAAAAAAAAATCGCTTCTGGCCGCATGTTAATTAACATGACTTTGTGGTCAAGTGCCGTGGCCAAAAACAGGTCCTCGTTTATTTGTCCAACAACATAATGTGTTTGTTTAAATGCCAAAGTGGTTTCGAGCCCGTTCCCAAAATAAAAACAATTTAAAAGCCGGCAAATCGCGGCAATTATGTGTGTCCTGATCCCCTGGGAATGCGCCCAGTCGCCTGTTTTTTTCTTCCTTCTTTTTTTTCACGCGTTTTGCATATTTATTTTTCTTTTTTCTTCTTTTCGCAAAGCGGATTCGCATTTATTTATTTATTTTTTTCTTATTTTGGTTTAATTGCCTGGCGGCTTAGCAACTTTTTGAATCAATTGCATATTGTTAAGCACTCAATAAAGGTCCTTTGAGCATTCAATTAAAGTCCAAACGCAAATCGGACGTCGCCTTAGTACCGCTGCCGGCGTGTAGATGTCGCTGCCCGAAAAGTACCAAGGGATTTTGTTTGGGAAATAGTCTCTTTTAGCTAAGTTTCAACTGCTACTCACCCCACTTCCCCACTTCCCGCTAAATTTCACACTTTTTGTGCCCTCGCAGCGGACATTTTATTTTTGTTGCCGAGTCTATTTAAAATACGTTTCTGATCAGTTTAAACAGGTCCAACAACAATATTATTTTTGAAATATACATTTTTTTATAAATAATAAATATTTAATATATGACATATATGACAAGCAACTTTTAAAGTCCCTTTAGAGGAAAAACTGCCAAAGGCTCGTGTAGAGCAAAAGTTCAATATATGAAGCCTTTGTCCAAAATAATTAAATATAAATATCGCTCTATAATATAATATTGTAAAAACTTCATTAACTTAAGTAATTTTACATTTTAAATGTATGGAAGGGAGCTTAAAGGTATCTATTCCATTTGTTTATCTATCTATAAATAGCGGAAAAATATATTTAAGAGTGGGCTGTGCCTGACTGCGTAATACTCTGCTGACAATAAAGCAAAGTTTACAGTTTTAAGTTTCTAGCTCTTTATAAAAAATTAAAATAAAAATAAATGAAATAAATAAATAAATAATAAATAAATATAAATAATAAATAGCTAAATATTTTAAACAATTATTGTGAACCAGTCAAGGCATGAACTTTAAACAAAATCGTAGTTCCTTCGTTTAGCAAAGTGATTATTTAAATTTAATCTGGTTAATTACAATTATATGACATAATAATAATATATTATTAACATGTTTTTGTTGTTGCATTCGTTCATTAACAAACTAACTAACCACTTTAAACTTTATAGTTCAGTGAACTAGTTCGCTGGCTTAGCTAACTGATTAGTTCAATTGAACTCAATACAACTCTGCATACAAAAAAAGCAAACTGAAAAAAAACTAACTGTTAAACGGTTAAATTTGTCCATTTGCAAAGGCGGCTGTGGGCGTGTCCCGAAAAAAAGAGAAAAAAGCACAAAAAGTAAAAGTGTGTGTGTGTGTGTGTGTGTGTGTGTGTGTGTATTTTTTTTGAGGGTTGAGTTAATGAATAACGGCACCTTTATTGATATTAGTTCAGTTTTCAATTAAATGTGGTCATTTAATTGGGAACGCAACAAATCGAAGCCCAAACCCTTTTTTTATGTTGTTGTTGTTGTTGTTGTTGTTGTTGTTGTTGTTGTTGTTAGCTGACACACCCATTGTTAATGTTTGAATAACTTGGGCATTGTTATGCAATTTTTGATCACGGGGATGGTCTCCAAAATGGCTGCAAATAAATTGAATACAAATATATACATACATACATATATATATATATATGTGTGTGTGTGTGTGTCCAATAAAAAACAACACGATTAAAATGAGCAAAGGAAAAGTGTTAAAGAGAAGAATAAAATACTGCAAATTAGTTAAGGAATAGTTTCTTATAGAGCAGATTTTTATACCTTAAACTATATTTAATTTATTTATGTATTTAAATAACTAATCGTATATTCACTTTATGTAGTTTTATATTAATTTAATAATTATTATTTAATTTTAAAACTTTAATTTAATATTTAAAAAAATATGTTATATTATTTAAAGCATATTTATTAACTTTTTCACTTTATGTAGTTTTATACTAATTTAATAATTATTATTTTAATTTAATATTTTAAAAATATGTATAATATTATTTAAAGCATATTTATTAACTTTTTCACTTTATGTACTAATTTAATAATTATTATTTCATTTGAAAACTTTAATTAAATATTAAAAAATATGTATAATATTATTTATAGCATATTTATTAACTTTTTCACTTTATGTAGTTTTATACTAATTTAATAATTATTATTTAATTTGAGAACTTTAATTTAATATTTAAAAAAAATATGTAATATTATTTAAAGCATATTTATTAACTTTTTCACTTTATGTAGTTTTATACTAATTAAATAATTATTTTTGAATTTATTATTTAAAGCATATTTATTAACTTTTTCACTTTATGTAGTTTTATACTAATTAAATAATTATTTTTGAATTTAAAAACTTTAATTTAATATTTTAAAAAAATATATAATATTATTTATAGCATATTTATTAACTTTTTCACTTTATGTAGTTTTATACTAATTTAATAATTATTATTTAATTTTAAAACTTTAATTTAATAGTAAAAAAAATAATAATATTATTTAAAGCATATTTATTAACTTTTTCTTTTTATGTAGTTTTATACTAATTTAATAATTATTATTTAATTTGAAAACTTTAATTTAATAGTAAAAAAAAAAAAATATTATTTATAGCATATTTATTAACTTTTTCACTTTATGTACTAATTTAATAATTATTATTTAATTTAAAAACTTTAATTTAATATTTAAAAAAGCATATAATATTATTTATAGCATATTTGTTAACTTTTTTATATTTTTATACATATTCATATTTTCAATTATTTAATATAAGTTCAATTTAATTTAAGTTCATAATTTGTAAATTTAATAAATCTATTGAGAAATTTTGTCGGGCAACAAAAAGTTTTTTTTATACATAAGTAATTTTATTAGATATATGTTTATTATCTTTAGGCTTTAAGTAAGTAATTTTTTGTAATTTATATTCGTTTAATTGACAGCTTAAAGATGAATTGGCCTCTTTAAGGGAATACCCTTACTGACATTTAAACCACATTTTTTATTCGCTTGAGTAATGCTTTAATTACTTTACTTTTAATTATTAACTATTCGCGTTCTCTCTTTAACTTTTGACAAAGTTTTGATTACTTTTTGGCCAAATTTTTTTTTGTGTTTTTTTTTCCACTGGGCAAATGGAAATGGGAAAAGTATTGAAAAAGCACAAATTTTCACGCGCCAAACACTTTTCCCATTACAACTCGAGTTTTATTTTTGGTCAGCATTAAACATTTTTTTTGCTTTTTTTTTCTAGAGTGTCCTCGAAAGGACACAACAGGGATAAAAAAAAAACTCAGCAACCAGTTGAAGAAAAATCAACCCCCAAATTTTGCGGTTCATTTTTCTTTTTCTTTTCTTTTTTTTACATATTTAGGGGTTCAACTCAGATAAATAGGTAGTTACATAAATTTAATGTTATAATTTAAAAAAAAAAGAAATTTCCTTTTAAATAGAATAAGTACTGTTAATATAATATTTAAATATACAGCTATTTAAATAAACAGATTAATAAATAAATAACCAGTTAATAAATAGATAAATAATTATAATAATAATAATAATAAATAATAATTAAATAAATAATTAATATAATAATTATAAATAATTATTATAGCCACAAAGGTATTAAAGTAGCACAGATAGAAATATAAATAATCAATTTTGGACCCTTAATTTATAATAATAAATTAATTAAGCTAAAATCAAACCATTTGCTTAGTTTAAAAAAAATATATTTCCTTGTACAGAAATCGAGAAATTAAACTTTGTAATTATTAAATATATTTTTATTTTCCTATGGCCTTTGTATTAATTAAAATAATATTTATATATAATTTATTATTATTTATAATTTCTTTGGAGATAATTTTTTATTAAATAAGTCTGCACAAAAGGCTTAAAAACTGTTTCCTTTAATCAAACTTAAATTAACCAGGTTACCATAAAAATACAATAATAGTTAATACTTCCAATTTCCATTTAATTCAGCTAAGTTTTTGTTCTAGAAAGTTTTTTCGAAAATGTATTTAATATAAATAACATAATTTAGAGAAATATTCTCTTTAAGGCAGAAAACTATTGTTTATTATATTAGCTATTAAATTTGTAACAATTTCAGTATATTAATTTTTTCATTCTTTATTTTAACGGTAAAATTTAACAGCTCGAAGTCTAAATTATATTGGATCAATTATTTTATTTTAGTCTTCAGTTTCTTATCTATTAAATTGACTATAAAGCTAAATAATGTTAAAGCAGACATTTGACTAATTTTCTCATATTAAGTGAAATCAAGTGTTAAATAAAGTTAATCATGAAATTGAACATCTATTCAATGCCCATTTTGAGCCAACTTTAAAACTAAAAGCCAGATTCTTAATCAATATGTCAAGATTTGTGTTCACATTGTGAGCTTCACTAATTAAATGCAGGCAAGCTTTTTTCACGCTGTGTAAAGATCGATCAGCTGTTAAGTTCAACACTTAGCGATTAACAGATTAGCACAAGTGTGAACAGAAATAATGCCACCTCTGTAGTTGCTCCTCTGTTAAGCTTCATACTTAGTGAAGGCAACAAAGGCGATTAACAGACTACGAATTTGATAGTTACACAAGTGTGTACGAAAAAAAAATGCTCCCTCTGTAGTTGATCAGCTGTTAAGCTTCATACTTGGTGATGGTCGGCCCGATATGCTGATTATGAGTTCGATCAAGTAACGGGCAACAACAAGTGCGCAGTGTACAAAAAGAGGGTCTCTCTCTATTGGCAGGCGCAACTTAAAAATTTGGACTGCGGTCATGAAAGTTGTGTGAATGTGTTGTGTGTGGTGTAACTGCAACTGTTGTCGTCGGACACGCGTTGCCAGCGATTCCCGTTCCCTTTACCGTTACCTGGCTCAGTCGAAAGGGTGTCGCCTGCACACACTCACACACGAAGAGGGGGGCAAAGAAGAACAAAAGTCAATCGGCAGCAGCAGCAACAACAACAGCGGCAGCAGCAACAGCAGCCGACGACGTCGGCGTCGGTCAGCAGACGTTTTTACGCTAGAATGCTCGACGCGACCGCGTAAACGTTTCCAAGCTCTGTAATTAACATTGTATGCAGGCACACACACATTCAAATAGCGTACGTACGTACGTACGTAAGTGTGTGCGTGTGTATTTGTAATGGAAAAAGTGCGTGAAAGGGTTACATTGCGCGAGGGCAGAAAAAAATGAGAAAAAAAGCCACTTACCGCGCCAAAGGGTTTCGCATTGTAATTTATATTATTATTTTGAGTAAGCTACCAAAAAAAAAAAAACACAAAAAAAAAAGATAGTTAAGTGGCGCGCTGGCGTTTATAAACACACACACACACACACTCACACACACACACGCATACACACACTCAGAGTAAACTTCTCCCCTTTGCACACGCATTATTTCCAAATACTCCGTTAATACAGTGAGAAAAAAAAAACTATATTTTTAATTTCGCTTTAACTCAATTTTATTCAACGCTGTGAAAGCTAAGGACTTTAAATTTTCAACCTCGTGAGTATTCAGCTTAGTTACATAATTAATAATTTTTGGTTGCGCCCACTAAAGGCGTGGCAAATTAATTTAATCGACATGGCTCTCACTTTTCCTTTATGGTTAGATTACTAGAAACTTTAAAGTTTTTTCAATTAAATCTTTTGACTGGAAAGTTAATTAAATTCTTATACATATGCTCGTAACTCCCTCAGTTTTTAATCAAGTTAAAAATATTTAATCCTCAATTCGAAAATTAGTTACATAAAGTTTTTGTAGTTCGATTAATAAAGACAATGTTTTAAATTTAATCCATATATCTGCCTTATTTTAAAAGCTAACGTTAACAAAAATTATTCCAGCTTATGATAAATACTGTTTATAGGCTTTAATCTCAGAAACTTAATGCTTTTAAATATATTTATTTATATTTTGCTTTCAAATGATTTCTCAAATTTAATAAAAGGTCAACAAAAAATAATTTTTATGAGCATATTTTGATTAGATTTAGATTAACAGAAATATAAATACCAAATTTGATATTGATGAACATCTAAACCTTCAATAATCTATTAAATATGGTCCAAAATTGCATTTAAAAATTTCATTAAGATTTCCTAAATTAGAAGTTAGAACCTTTTTTATTATTGTTCCCTAACTATAAGTATTTATATATATATATTATATTATATATATTAAAAATTTCATTAAGATTTGCTGAATTAAGTTTAATTTTGCCATAAAGAAAGTTAGAACATTTTTATTATTGTTTTTTGTATGAGTTCTTAATATTATTTGGGATACTTTCCAGTCCCACTTCCCTTTTTATAAATTGTCAGCGAAGTTATTTGATTAATTTCCTCATTAGCCAATCCCTTTTTAAATAATTAAAGAACAACTTCCGATGTTTAAAGCGATTCCTTTTTGTTTAAAGATGTCCTTTCCACATTGAGTATTAAAAACAAAGCAAATACAAATTGATCTGATTAGAAGGTTTTCATTAGCACTTCTTATTTATCGCTTGGACTAAGACTTATTAGGCATATTTTTCATTGAGAGTAAATTAATATTTAATATGTGTATATAATCATGGGAATACTATACTTAAGGGCACTTTAAATATTTAACAATTTTTATTAAAAATAAGTTAATACAAGTAACTAATGGCATATTAAAAAATGAATCTCTCATCTGTCATCAACTCCCACATTTTAAAAAAAACTGAAATATTACCAAATTTATAAAATGAAAACCCTTTAAAAAATATATGTAAAAATATATAAATAAATATATAAAATAATAA
Organism: Drosophila lacertosa; assembly: GCA_004143845.1. NCBI lineage: Eukaryota > Metazoa > Arthropoda > Insecta > Diptera > Drosophilidae > Drosophila > Drosophila lacertosa. The sequence goes on along the minus strand of SCDZ01000886.1, from coordinate 26,147 downwards.
ACTAATCTTATGTTAAACAAAATCCATTTAATCCATTCAAGTCTGGGATTTAATGCCAAAGTAATTCATTCCAGCCATTATAATAATTATTATAATTATAATTATAATTAATATCATCTAATAAAAAAAAATGGATTTGAACCCAGGCAAATTGTAAATTCAGCTTTCCAAAGAGCTCAAAACCAATTTGACAATTAGAAAATTATAAAATTCCTTCCATCCATAATAATAATTAATATAATTATAACTATAATAAATATCTTCTAATAATTATAATTATTATTAGAAGTTATTTTAAAACGAGTAGAATTTGAACCCAAGCAAATTGTTTAAATTCAGCTTTTAAAATAGCTCAAAGCCAATTTAATAATTTTTCTTTTATTTTCTTGGGATTCTTTCCTCTACTTTTGACCGAATTAGAATTAAATAAATAAAAAATATGCACTCTAGTCTGGGACTCCTAGAAAATCCTGACTGTAAAAGACTTCAAAGCACAAACTAAATTTATCTATATCTATACTTGTATTTAATTATTATTTTTAATTTATTTATTTACTTATTTAATGTAATTAAATGAAGCAAAATTAATATATCTGTATAAGTATAAATTGTTTAAATTAAATAATTGCTTTAAAAAATGGCCAGTTTAAAAAGAAATGCTTTCATTTCATTACGCTTATTTCAAGTATGCAAATTCTTGTTGTTTTATTGATACCCTAGGCACGGCTAAAGACCGGGTATGCGCGACTTGCAGATGTTTACTTCCTGTGAATTGTTTTTCGTGTCTATTGAATAAAAGAAAGGAGTCTATTTAAGTAATTTTGGTAGAATAAATTAATATAAGCTATATATAGAAAAAGCATTTATATAGGGTATACAAATTTAACTTGAACTCAAAGTTAGTTGAAATGAAAAATAAATGTGTTTATCTTAATATTGAGATTCTTCTTCTTCTTTAACTATTTGTTGTCATACTTTTTTCTAGGGTATCTTTAAGTTTATGCAAGCTCTGCTTGGGCTACTCCTTTGTACTCCTTGTTGCCTGGGTCCTGATGAGGGTTCGCACTGATTCTTTTTCCGCCTCATGGCAGTTATTATTAGCCACTTGAACACCATCCTTCCCATTCCCATTGCCCACCCCCCAATCCACCCCTTTGTCCACCCCTTTGTCCACCCTTTGGTCCACCCCCAGCGCCACTTTCGGGCAATTAAACATGGCAGCAAAAGAATGGAAAAAAAACACGAAAAAAACAAAATGAAAATGTTAAAGAAAAACAAGCCAAAGAATAAGAACAGAGAAAAGTAAAAGAAAAAGAAAAAGAATGGCAACAAACGGTCCGAATGTCTTCTTTGAAGGCATTGTTTTTTTTTTTTTTTGTTTGAGTCCAACCAGAAAATACCTTTTTTTCTTTTGGACTTAAACACTTGTGTGAATACCCTTACTATTATTCCGATGCCCTGCTTAAGCTTTTCTTAATGATAAATCAAATATAATATAAATTCATGTCCTTTTTTTCTTATAAAGTTCTTTTTTAAGATAATTTTTTTCGACAAAAGTTGTTATTGAAAAATAAGTTTTTCTTTTATAAAAATAATAGAGTTAAGCTAAAGTATATATATATATATATAATATAACTCTCTTTTAGTATCTTTCTTCTAACTTATTGTTATTAATATTTTCATTTAACTAAAACTCAAAAAAAATATATTTTAAAATATATTTGTAGTTAAAATATATTTTTAAATATGCATTAAAATATTTGTTTTCTTGTTTGAATCTTTCTCTTAACTAAAATAAAAGTTTTCCCAGCTCGAAAGGAAAAAAAGATTTTTAGCTCTTTAAATTCACAAAAATTTCAGAAGCTATTTACTTCTATATAAACATTAATTCTTAATTTGATAACCTCACAAAACTATCAACAAAAGTTCACTATTTTTAATTATTATTATTTATGTTTTTTTTTTTTTGCCAAAGTTTTATTTTTATGCTCTCAAATAATAGTTTATTTTGCTAAGATTAAGCGGCTCCTAAGTTCGAATCTTTAACTAATGTGCGAATAAAATGTTTTTCTTAATGGAAATCCCATCAAAGTATTTTTAAAATCAACGTTAATTAATTCAACAATTAAATTCTAAGGTTTAAGTCAATGTTTATAATAATCTTGGGTTCGAATCCCAGATTATTGTGTATGTAATTATTAAGCTGTAACTAAGTATAATATAGTCATAACAAATTCGATCTTAAAGATAAAGTATTCTTTAACTATATCCTAATCAAATTTTTAATTGGGATTTCTTAGTTAAAAATAAAAAGGAATTTTAATTAAATCAACCATTAATTGATAAAAAATAGAAAGGTCCTTTAAGTAACGAATAATTATTTTATTATCCCGATTATAATTTATATAAAGCAAAGTAAATAAGTTGAATTATTTGAATTAAGAATTAAATTGTATAATTGAATAAAGAATATATATATAATATAATTAAATAAATAACTAAGTTGTTCTGAGTAGGAAATATCACAAAATAAGTTCTAAAAATTTATTAAAAAAAATTAAATTTAAAAGAGAAATTATAAAAAAAAAATAAACTTATACATAAATATAAGATTTGATCTTCGAAAGTTCAATTATGAAACTTATTTAAATGAGAAACTTTATACAATATTTTTTAATTATTTTATTTAAATAAAATTAATCTCATATTAAATAAATAAATAAAATAAAAAGTTTCTCTTTAAAACAAATCTTTAAATAGTAGTAAATGTAAAATATATGTTTGGGTATTCTATTTAAATATTACTTGAATGTCCTTTAAAGCTGAAAGCAGCTCCTGTGCAGAGTAAAAGAGCAAAGGACTCAAATGCTAGAACTTTAAAGCTTTCCTTTTTATCACTTCAATTTTTGTTGATTTGCTTCTTTTCGACGAAAATTAAATTCGAAATGTGGGCGGGGAGGAGAAGGGGGCGTAAGGGGAGTCCAGTTTGGAGGCAGAAGGAAGCCCCGGTTGAGTCCTTTTGGCCCATTCCTTGTGCACATCCGGCACCTCCTTAGGCCTGGACGGCAGGACGTGCCTGCTCTCCCCTCAATTAAATTGTATTTGCGCAGGATCTTTGTTGCTGCCGCCCAGCCAGGACCTGCCCACAGGACACCCACCCCCCCCCCCTGCCCAAAAAATGGGCAACTACTTTTTCCTGCTTTGGGGGAGGAAAAAAAATAAAAATAAAGGAAGTAGCAAAATTGTTGCTGGCTTCGGTTCGGGGCAGGACCGCTCGGAATGTCCTGCCCCGCAAACAAACAAATAAAATGGCAACGTTTTCACTTTTCTTTCACACTTAGCTCCCATTTTTTTTTTCATGCACACTTTTTTCGCCTCTCCTTTGCTTCGCTTACTTCGCAGATACTTTACTCCCCCGCCCCCTTTTTGCCCCGCCCCCTTTTTGCCCCGCCCCCTTTTTCGCCTTTCTTCCTTGGCCGCTATCGCCGAGGATTTTCTTTGCCAAATGATTGATTATATTCGCATTTCTTGCGAGGAATATTTTAAAACAACGGCAGAAACAGAAAAAACTCCGTTTAACAAAAACAGAAACACGCTGCGGGCATATCCGGCCAGCAGTTACCCTGACAGCCTTATAAAACTTAAATATTTTCAAACACAATTTTTACTTATTAAGAATTTTTTATATAATTATCCTATATAAGTATCACCTGATCAATTGTTCTTTCCCCTAAATGTAAAACTAGATTAAGTTGCCACTAAGGTAGCAGAAAACCTGTTTAAATAAAAAAATAAAATAAAAAAAAAAAAAATGTAATTAATTATAGAAAATATTATTTAAACGAAATAAAATATTCTACGAATTTTTTAATTATTATATATTATTATTATTTTAATTTATATGCAATTTTAAATATATATTTATATTGATCATTTTATTATTATTAATGTTGTTATTTTATAAGTATTTAATCAGCGTTTTTAATACTATTTTACTAATTTTTATGCATATTTAAATAAGTATTTCCTATTCCAATTTATATAAATATTTTGATTTAGAAATTTAGTGAGTGTATTTTTTGTGAATTTATATTAGAATTTTATCAGAATATTTATAAGAAATTTATTTAGATTTGTAGTATTTTTAGTATTTTTCCTTGTGCTTTTATTGGTATTTTATAGGTTTTTCGTAACAATTTTAGTATTTTCGTACTTATTATTATTTATTTATTATTATATTATTATTCCTTATATATTTACATTTACTAATATTTCTCTGCGTATTTCCTGGAATTTTATTAATTATTAATTTATTTGTTTTTAGTACTTTTAACAGTATTTTTATAAGTATTTATATTGCTATTTTTGTTAGCAATTTTCGCTTTTTACAGGGTATACAAAAGCAAATACGCTTTATATAATATAATATATATATTAGTAATTATATATATCGTTTTAAATACCTCTTGGCTCCGCTTTAAACTGAAAACTAACCACTGTTTTTATATATATTTTATATGAAGACCATTTAACTTGGCTCAAACGGAAGGCGACCCTTTCCCTAATTATTTATAAATGGACATTTCCGCTTTGACAAACGCATATTCAAAGGGAAAAAAGAGGTGAAAATAACGAATTTTCCATTTGGATTTTACTGTATAAAAATGCTATTGAATTAAAAAACATTTGGAGAATTTAAGTAAGATTTAATTGAGAACAAAATAAAATAAAATTAATATATGTAAAGCACACATTTAAAATTAAACACAACTTAAGTGTATTTTAATATTGGTTAAAAGTATAAATTTGTTTGGGTTTTTATTATTTTTATATTTTTTAAAATTCTCCGATCAGTTTTTCTGGTCAATGAACTTTGGGCTGGGATTTGGCTTCGTATTTGGTTTCTGTTTCGGGCAGGACAACAGTTAACGTTATGCAAATGAGCTGCGCGGGGATAGTGCGGAAGGACAACGCAGGACAGCAGCCGGAGCCACCAGCTGCGATCCGGATGACCAGAAGGGACGCACACGAAGGGAAGATCCTCGTCAAATCAATGCGCAACCCTTTCAAACCGTTCTACCTGTCCAAACAAAACACATGAGTTCCAGTTTCAGTTGATGTCCGTCTGGCTTTTCCTTTTTTATGCATAAATTACCAGGCAGTCGCCCCTTGCCCGAGTCGGAAACGGAGATCGGTCAGGTAGCAGCGATGGCAACTCTACGGTACCTTAAAAAAAGGCTAAGTTAAACCTTGACAAAAGCTAGAAACGGCCAGCAAAGTTCGATGGTAGCTAACAAAAAAAGGCTAGAGTAGTCGAACGATATTTGTATTAAGTTAATCAAGAGAACTTATCAAGCTCATCAAACATGTCTGCTTCGAACATGTTCGAACCTCCGATGGAAGCTAACAAATAAAGGCTAGATTATTCGAACGATATTTGTATTGTTAATCAAGAGAACTTATCACGCTCATCAAACATGTCTGCTTCGAACATGTTCGAACCTCCGATAGAAGCTAACAAAAAAAGGCTAGAGTAGTCGAACGATATTTGTATTAAGTTAATCAAGAGAACTTATATGTTCGAACCTCCGATGGAAGCTAACAAAAAAAGGCTAGAGTAGTCGAATGATATTTGTATTAAGTTAATCAAGAGAACTTATCAAGCTCATCAAACATGTCTGCTTCGAACATGTTCGAATCTCAGCGTGATTTGTCTATAAATGTTAGATATAAATCGCGATCGATTTATAAATTGATAAAATTAAATATGAAACCCGATTTAATTGATTTCAAAGTTTTTTGGAATTACTAATGTGGAATGGAAAAATACTACATATACACATACAATTATTATGTTAATATATATATAGAAATACAAGTACTTGGAAAATAGCTTTTTTCCGCCAGATCTAGCCGGTAAATAGCTAAACGGGCAACGCTGGTCAGCTATTCGGTTCCAGTACCGTTGTCATTTACCGTTCGCTAGCCACTGGAGCTATGAAAACACTATTAGGCGACACTGCGAGAAATGATTTAGCGGAAACAAAAGTTGATTATATTTTGTGTTAGCTTTGAATATTTTTTATATAAACTGAGTGTTTTAGTATTATTATTTTAATTAATATTTATATTCACATATTTATATTTTCTGATTTATTTTTACTTACTTTTTCCATTTTTAATAATATTAATAATTAATATTCTTTTATTAATAATATTACTCCTGAAAAAATGATAATGTTATATATTGATAGTTTTTATAGATAGATAGGATTTTTTTTATTATTATTTAATGATTATTATTAGTAAAAATCTACATATATTATATAATAAAAAAAAAGACAAACATATTTCAGACTAGTATTTTTTCAATATTAATTATTAATTTTTTGTTAGTAGTTTAAATTGAAAGGTTTTATAGATTTTGTTCCATTTACATTTGAAACTCTTTACAATAATATAAAAATAAAGATACAAAATAAAAACTCATTTTCTTGTCATTTTGTTGAATTAAAATTCTTCCCCTAATAATTTTTTTAAGTGCGCGGCAAATCGCAGCCTCCGAGGGAAACATCTGCCGCAGGACATTGGAGAAGGACGTGTTTGTGCCTGTGAAGTGATAAAGCATAATTTGAATATGGTTTTTATTATTGGGCAAACGGGCTGCGCGACTGCGCGCTGACAGTTTTGGGGGCTGGTGAAAGCCCCGTTAGCTTTAGGGTTGACCGCCGGGGGTTGCACAGGACATGCGCGCACCCCTGCGAAGGGCAGGACTAGAGCCCGACTCTATCGCCGCTGCCCTTTGGCCTCTCGCATAGAAAATAGGCGACGCGAGCTTCGCCAGATGCTCTTTTCGAATTGTCCTGGCAGGCGCATAACTTATGCAAGGACATTCAGCTCACCTGGCCCCTTGCCGCGACTGTCCTTTCGTCCTGCCCGCGAAGTTTCGCTCGCGCTGCGATCACCAATGTTAAATTAACCCTAAATTTAAAGCATTAAACTGATCAGATAAAATTACATATATTTTTTTTTTAAATAAATTTATTTACTCAAATTTTCTATATCTATTTTTTAAAAATTTTCAATGTTTTTAATACAAAAATTCAATATCTAAAAAGGTTCTTTTATTAAAAAAAAATACATAGTATTTAAAATAATGTTCATATATATTAAAAACACATATATTTATTTTTTTATATTTTTACAATCTTTAAGATTCACTATTTATTACTCTAGTGTTATTAATAAAATAAAATATATAAAGTGTATATAGTATAAAATTTCTACATATATTAAAGAAAATAAATATTTTATTTTATTTTAAATATCTTTATAACTACTATTATATATTTCAAATATCACATAGCCCATTCCAGATCTTCGTATTAATGTGATTAGACTATCTTTATTTTTTATTTTGTTTTTTGTCATCACAAATCTTTTTCATATAAATATATAATTATTAATTATTTTTTAATATCATCTGTGTTAACTTTATATATTAATACAACTATTTTGAAATTTTTAAAAATTCTTTTAATATTCGTATATTTCTGATATTATTTTTTACATACATTTTAGATAAGTTTATATATTTTTTAATATTATTTATTTTAACAGTTAATAAAAATTAAAATTAAATTAAAATTGTATTATTTAAATAGTTTATTTATATTTTTAATACATATTTGTTTAATATTATTAACACCGGTGGTCATTTAATTGAATTACTTTAGTATTAAATACTAGATTTAAGATGATAAAATACAATAAAAAAAAATAACCAAAAATTATAAAACAATTTTTTATGGCAATACAAATTTGTAAGAAAAACAAATAATATTTTTATTTGTTATATTTATTAAACATAAGGCAACCTATAAATATTATATTTATTTTTGAAATTAATATTGAGATAAGATTTAAAGCGATTTTTTTTAAATATATTGTAATTAATTAAATAATTTAAAACTTTGCTTAAAGCTTGGGTAAAACTTATCTTTATTTTAAAAATTAACAATTATAAATAACATGGTTTATTTATAAATAATACAACTTTTTAAAAGTTTAAAATTATTTCAAGAATTAAATAATAAAATCAAACAAATATATGTTATCATTTTAAATAAAGGCATAAGAAGATAAGTTTTAAATTTAAAATAATAAAAATAAAAATAATAATATAAGGAGCAAATGTTTAACATTATTTTTTTTTTAATTCGAATTGGCCGCTTAAATTATAATTATAATCATAAAATAAAAGTTGAAGATAAGTTCTAAATTTGAAATAATAAAAATATAAATAATATAAGGAGCAAATGTTTTACACTTTATTTTTTTAAATTCGAATTCAGGAATAAAATATAATATAAATTATTATTTTAAATGCTTATTTCTTAATTTAATATAAGTAATTATTTTAATTGCTTTTTTCTTAATTTAAAATAATAATAATGACAATATGTAGCAAATGTTTTAGATTAATATTTTTTAAATTATAATTATTATTTTTTTTATTTTTCTTACTTAAAATAGTTCAAAGTTTAATTCATTCCGCGCAACTTTTTGCTTCAGATTAATATTAATTCCTCTTTGAAATAAGTTCCCCCAAGCCATAAATATTTTTTCGAAGTGCAAATAAGAAAGAAAAAAAAAGAACTGCGAAGTTTGCAAACTTGTTTTTCGCTTCATTTACAAGATACAAAACACAGGAAACAGATACAGATACAGATACAAATGCAGATAGAGCTGAAGATAGAGATACATTTGCCGCTTATGGAATACATCTGTGGCGGCATTTAGGCCGCGTTTTTCAGTTGGCTGGACTGGGTCAATAGAGCAGCGAGCCATCTGCTCGATCGCCGCGATCTGGCCCAGGAAAGGGGGAAGTCCCCTTGAAGAATGTAAATTGCATTCCCCCCACATCGAAAGATACTCGACGCATAAATTGTTCGGCCAACAAAAGGTTCAATAACAAAAATAAAATAACCCACGGGCTTCACTTGTTGTGCCAAACAAGTAAAACGTACTTTAAATAATGGCTTTTAAAGTAGCCCTTATAAAAAAAAGCGCATTTTCTAAAGTTATTTTAATAAGAAAATACCAAAAAAATTAAACAAGCTTTATTTGATTTATAGGAGAAGCGAGAAGAGAATATTTTATATAGATTTAATAGCTACAAAATTAGAAGAAAGCATTTATTTTTATAATAATTAACTTCGTGCTTAAGTTCTGGTATTTTAATGGGAACTCTATTCCTGGAGGCATTATTAAGATTTTCACTCTCAGCTTCGTTCGAATGAGATCTCAATTAAAAAGCTAGCAAAGTATTTTGTCAGTATTTTTTAGTATTTTATTAGTATTTTTAGTATTTTTTGAATTGGTATTTTGTAAGTATTTATAAATGCTTAATAGGCAATTTAATATATTATTTTAATAAAAATAAATTATGTCCAGCAGACAAATAAAGACGTTAAATAAATACTTTATAAGAATATTAAATTTTTTATATATAAAATCTAATTACACATAATAAACAAACTTAATATAATTATATAATTTGCTTTCTTAGCATTTTCCTTAGTTTAGAAGAAGATTTCAGCACTAAAGCTAATAAAGTATTTTATCAGTATTTTAACAGTATTTTTACTAGTATTTCTCACTATTTGTAGGTGCTTAATAAGCACTTTAAAATATTATTTTAATAAAAATAAATCATGCCCAGCAGACTATTAAAGAGGAAGAAATATTCTGAATATTTAAATACTTTAAAAGAGCTTTGGAATATTTAAATTCTATAACAATTTTTAGTTAACTCAGAGCTAAGCAATAAATAAAAATATAAAATACTAATTGGTAGTAGAAAACCTGTTTAACAAATATAAATAAACAAATTTTTAAAAAAAAAGTCTAAATATACTTAATATAAATTATATGAATTATAATTAATAGCAATTAAAGCTAACAAAGTGATATTTGATATGACTAAAATAATAATAAATAAGCTTAAGCCTAGGTTTAGTACAATTTAGATACTTCTTAGAGCTAACAACAAAGTTTGCATTGAGTTTATCTCGGTATACAAAAGAAATAGATTTTAAAATTAAGATAGTTTTTTAATGGATTATAAAGTAAGCGTGAAATATTATAAAGGATAGCTCAATTAGGTCCTGACAAACTTTTTGTTACTATTCTTTATTTTATTTAATTTTCATTCACTTCCTTTATGAAAGGACTAATCTGAAGTACAGCTGAATTAAATGTCCCAGCTGAAAATCTTATTCATCATGTGAAACCTTAAAGCAGAAGCTAATTCAAGACAGAAGTGAGAAAGGAAATCCAATAAGGTCTAGTTTAAGAAGTCAAGAGAGTCAAGAACATAACTAAAGTAAAGTATATTATATATATATAAATTAAATAGATGAGGAAACCGAAGAGATCCTTGAGGGTTAGGAAAGAGGATATCGGTCAAAAGGGGGAATAGTTGAAAGTGGAAGAGAATAAATAAGAAAATAGCTGTAAAGGAAATCAGCTTAAGTTTTCCTTAATAAAACATGCGAATTCAAACAAATTGAAGAAGAAGAAGAATTGAAAGACAACCAACGAAAAGTTTGCCAAGCAGTGGAAACAACCGATTTGAAAAGATCCTAAAAAGTAAAAATAGTTGTTTTGATACGGGAACAATTTGATACCACAAAACTTATTGGAATAGACCAACGAACTCTTCTGTGGAGTGGTTTGATGAAGGCATTAAAAAAAGTAGAAATTTTTGGTTGGTCTTAAAGGGAAATAGGGAAACCCTCGAGAACTTGGCAGGGACTTAAATTAGTTGGAAGATTGAGGCTTTCATTTTGAAAAGACTCTAACCAAAAGTAACTAAAAAAAATACCAAATAAATATAAGTTTAGTTTCTTTTAGGGGAAACCCATAAAAATCAAAATGAAATTAGTCTAAAAGCAATAAAAATGAATATATACTGAACATTACAAATGTAAATTAAATACCAAGTAATGTTTAATTTAGCAACATTTTTCCATTCCATGGCAGCTGGCCGTACATAGCTAAACATATGTATATAATATAGTATATATATATATATATATATATTTAATTTATATTAAGGGTGCGACGAGAATGTTTCGTCTACATAATTATATCAATAATGAGCCAGGTTCCGGGCACAAATCTGTATTCCAGCACACACACGCACACAAGCGCAATCAGTTGGTACATAAGGTGCATGGGGTATATTAGTTACTTTCGGGCATGCTATGTGCAAACCCCATTCCAAAAGGCGCTTCCATTCGGAGGGTGTTTCGCATGCCTGGAGAGAAATCGTTCGGTGAGTTGGGCGAATGTGGAATGCATTAACAATAAATTGCATTGTTATGTATTTGCTCTCGCACACACACGCACACACACACACACACACACGCACACACACACGCACACACACACACACACACACACACACACACACACACACATACAGTGAACTGTGGACAGAGTGAAAAGCCTAGGGAAAATTGAAAAAAATGTAATTATGTTAAATAAAATGATTGGGATTTTTTTAAATTTTAAAAATAAATTTGTTTGTTTAAACAATTAATTATTTTGCAGTTATAAATATAGCTTACTTTTATATACACATTAATGCATTATTATTATTTATATATTTATTTGTTATTTTTATAAATCTAAATAAATATTTATTTTTATATGCATTTAATTATTTGCTCATATTTTGTTTGGAACAGCTTAAAGAAAATATTATTATGACTTTCAAATACTTTTAAATATTTATTTTAAATACATATATTTATTGTATATATTTCTATTTAATTTCTTTATTTTTATAACTTATAATTATATATATAATTTATTTATACATTTTATTCAGTGTTCAACATTTTATGGGAAAAGCAAAAGCAAATGAAATGAAAGAGTTTAAGATATTTTATTAAAGTTTTAAACATAATTTTAAAATATTTAATTTTATTAAAATAAAATAAATAAAATTTTATTAAAATTTTAAACATAATTTTAAAATATTTAAATTATATTGTATCAATATATATAAATTAATCACCTGTCTAAAATATTTTTTTTATTTTTTTCTATATTTTTTTTTTCTATATTTCTATAATTAAATATTAAAATACTCTATAAATCAGATTTAAAAATATATATACATATTTTCTTAATCTTTATAAAAATTCCTCATTTTTTTAGTGTTTTTTTATTTTCATTTATTTTATTTAAAATAGAAAAGACTACATACTTTGAAATAAACTCACATTTAATAAATTAGTATAATATTATAGTATAAATAAAAAAAATTTATATAAATTAATTATATATTATTATTTTTTTAATTAATTTATTTTTAATTAATAATTATCTGTTACAAGATAAAAGTAAATATGTTAGAAAAACAATATATTCATTTTAAATGCCCAAAGGTATATTTATTTTATATAACAATTATATTCTTATTTTATTATTATATCTTTATTTATAACTTTAGTGAAAAGGCAAATGGAAAATATATATAAAATTAACTAAGCAATTTTCTTTGTGCTTAGAAGAAATTTATTTTACATTTTTTATGAGTAAAATTATCTATATATAAATTAAATAATATATATATATATATATAATTTAAGGTGTCTATAAATAAATAATATTTTTTAAATATACATACCTATACATAAATATATATACATATGTATGTTTGTATTTAAATATATTATTTATTATTATTAATATTACTATTATAGTTATATGGAATCTTTTTTTGGAATATATATATTTAAGATAAGAAAGAAGATCGTCTGAAGATTTTCTACTACTTTTTTGCCTTTTTATATATTGGATTTTTATATATATATATTCATTTATATTTATATAAATTCAAATATATATTTTTATTTTTTTAAATTTAAATTGTGTACATTTATTTAAACAGGTTGAATTCAAATTTAAGGTAAATAAAAATCTTATCTATATAAAACGCCAAATAAAAAAAATGTTGACCTTAAAATAATATAAATTAACTTATGTTTTATATATTTAAATTAAAAAAAATTCAACATATTTTCATTTTAAATATTAAACAAATTTATACAGCTTTTAAAAATATAACAAACATAAAGTTTTTCTTTGACTTAAGAATTAAGTTTTTAGAGATTTCGTTCGGATCTCTAGAAACAAATAAATTTGGTAAAGAATAATATTGAATCTATACAAATTAATTAATTATAATTATTAACTATAACAGAGTATTTATTTGAATCTATTTAATTTTGTTATAATAGATAAATTTAATATTATTTTAAAGTCAAAATAAAGAAAATATATATACTTTAAACAAAATAAATATATATTTATTTTTATTTTTAGTATATTCAAATTAATATATTTATTTATTCTTTATAATTTATATAAATATAAAAACTTAGGTAAATATTCTTCTATTCATCAAAAGAACTTTTAGAAAGGATAAATGTTTTTTTATATTTAAATAATCTAATAATAAATGAAATAAATATGCATATGAATAATAATAATTTATTTATTATAATAATAGATATACATATGTTTCAGACTTAAAAACATGGCGGCCAACGGAGAATTTCCACCTGCAAATTAATTAACTTTTTATGCATATTCAAATTATGACGATTACATAAGCGAAATAAGTATATGTATATATACATACATATGTACTATATATACATACATACATACATGTGCTGTACAAACAAATGTTTTGCAGCTGTGCACATTAAATGTGTGCGTGTGTGTGTGTGTGTGTGTGTGTGTGTGTGTTTATGTTTATCCACCCACTGCACATTTAGCTTGCATTATAGAAAGGACATGCAAATGCAAATGCATGTGCATCTGTGTGTGTGTGTGTGTGTGTGTACGGACATTTATGTATTGCCTGCCCAGCGACGTCTATGTACATGTATGTATATGTATATAAATATATATTATATTCATATTAACATTGTCAAATCCAAATATGCGCATAGAGATACATACTTATAGCAGCGACTGTATATATACGCATGTATGTGTATGTATACATACGAAATTTGTAATTCAATTGTGTACATACATATATACTTTAAATATATGTACATATATGTATATCTATATATACATGTTAGCAGCTTCGGCAGCTTTCCGATAATTATGCCCACAGAGCGGGCATAAAATACGTCAAGCAGCCTCCAAACTGGAACTGGTTCCACTCGGGCAAACTCACTCGGACTCACCGCAAGCGAATGCAGAAGCTGTTTAAGTAAGTGGCCAATAAATGCTCAAGGCCAGCTTTCTTTCCTTACCAACAGTTTTTGGCATTTGGGGTAGTTAAAAAGCCAAGCAAAAGTAACTTAATAAATATGTTTAACTGTAAGTGTTTGCTAGAGTTTGAACTAGAACTGAAACTCGCAAATGATCTCAAACAAGAACTAATTTTTGTTGAACAGATCAGTCGAACTTAAATGCAACTTGAACGCAACCTGAACACAACCTAAGCCCAACTTGAGCCCAACCTGAACCGAACTTGAATCCAACTTCAACGAACCTGAACTTCAACTTAACTCAAGCTGAATCTTTTTTTGTATTCAATTTTTTAGCATATACTAATCATAAATTAAATGAATTATTGAATGAATAAATATGCTACTCCCTGGAGCTAGCTCTTTATATGAACAATCCGAATGTGAACAAAGCTTTATAATAAAAAATAAAAAGCAACTGCACACTAATTCCGAAATTGTATAAATACCATGCTAATATAATAATTTGAAAAGACAACTAATATGAAACGCAAAAAGAAATGAATTGCAAAATGAGAAATATTGTTAATTTTTAATGCCAAATATAATTGCATGCATATTTCCACACTCACACCCACACTCACACCCACACGAAAACATGCACAGGCTGCATTTGTGTGCGTGTGCATTTATCGAGAAGTTTGAATGGTTTCGCACTGTGGCCAAGGGTCGCACAACCAAAATGGACACAACCCCGCTCGCTGCCAACCCCGCTCGCTTCGAACACCCTCGCAGCCTATGCAGCTGCAGCCGCACAAGATGGCGGCGAAATGCATTGTAAATAGTTAGTTGCAGCGACAGCGACAGGAACGACGACGACGACGACGACGACGGGGTGACAGCGCTGCCCGTTCGCTCAGTCCACGCAATTATTTATGCACAACAAATTGCATTCAAACACGCCCAGCCGCGCCCAGTCCAAGGCGCAGGGCGAAAGTGGGCTTCATTTCGATGCCGACTCGATTGCAACTCACAAAACGGACACCGCGTAAACATGGCCATATAATCGTGGAAAGCACACAAACACGCACACACCTCTATTTTAGGATTATATACACGCATATGTATAATATCAAATATATCTCGCCAGCACATAAATGCTGCAAATTGAAAAGCGCGCTCACCTCTTCACACACACAAAGCTATCCACAATAACAGCCTACTGCTTTTTTTTATACATACATACATATATATGCGTGTTAATCTTGCGCATCATATTTTATAGGGACTTTTCTAAATGCAGTTACATAAAACAAGTTTGAGTTCGATCTGGAAAAAAGTAGCAAAACTAGTTTGAACGAAGAATATAAAAGTCACGAGCTAGTTCTTTGAAAATTATGAACTCGCTCTTTGAGTAAATTAGAAATCACAAAGGAAATGCAAAGAAACGAAGAATACTAATAAAGCGATAAAATAACTATAAACAATTAATAGTTCTTAAGTGAACACAGAATTAAAAGAAGACATACATACAATCTGAGCTAGTTCTTTGGATGAACGAACTAGTTAATTGTGCGAACAAAGACTAATATAAAGAAAAATTCTAAACTAGTTCCGAAGCGAACAAAAACAAAAGCAAAGGGAATCTAATGTAAAAAAAATAAATTTTGTTCAGATTTAAATTCTTAACTGAAAATAGACTTGACTAGAATGAAAGCAAATAATAACAAGTTCATGAAAGATACGTTTTACAGGCTTTTTGGGTTTCGGTTTGTTAAATTGCTTTCCATTTCACATTTATTCATTTGATTAACAGAAAACTTGAGTTGAGCAACAATGGGAGAGAGGCGAGCTTTGTGTTCAGTGCAGTTGGAGGCGCCACCGCACGTTGCAAGCCCAGCCTTCGAAACGGGTCAGCTGCAATCGGACACCAGCAAAGGGAGGAGGCAGACATGGAGGAGACTCCTAACTCCTAACTCCTGACTCCTGTCGTTTTTAGCCGGCAAGACAACCTTGACATAGGTTTTGGCCTTCATCATTTTTACCCCCATTTTAAAGTTGCAGCTATTTGCAGTTTCCAAAGCAAATAAAACAAACTTCGAGTCGAACGTAAAAATATATGAAAAAAATATACATATATATGAAAATGTGAAAACTCTTCGATTTCATCACATTCGACGATTCCACTCAACATTTCAATTAATATGCGCCCAGGCCCGATAAGTATATAAGGTTATAACGGTATATAACGGTTTTGGGGTTTGTCCAGCAATGCGCTCAGTACATAATATAATGCAGCTTGGACATGGTTAATGCATTTATTTAATGCAGTAATTACCAAAGTCCTGCACCTTGGAAGGAGCGGGGCCAATGTCCAATCCTGTCAAATCCAGACTGAAATGTGTAAACATATTTTTGTGTTGAAAGCAAAAACGAAGCAATTTTTTTCTTGTTAAAATCGCTAAAATTCTCAATCAGTTTAAGCTTAAAACTTTAGATAAATAAATTGGAAAAAAACTGGATTAATAGACAAAAAAAATAGGTAAATTAGACAGAATAGATAACTAGATAGGTACCTGAACAGCTGACAAGTGATCGACTAGAACGTACCCTGTACTCAGCCCCAAACTACAGAAATATTTATTTTAATCATTAAAATATTAATTCAAATACTTTATAAGTTTATTTTATATGTTCATGAACTTATTTCAATATCTTCTCTATCCAAGTGGTTTTTTAATTAAAGTTTTAATTTAAATCATTTTATATATATATTATAATTTACTTTATTTCTTTTTCTAGCCAAGTAGATCTTCAGTTAATATTTTAATTCAAATAATTTTATATAAATTTTTTTTTAAGTAATTAAAATCTTAACTCAAATTCAAAACCCGTTTTCAATTAATTGGATATATTCCTATATAGAATATTATTTTACTTGTTTTATTTAGAGAAAGTTGAGACAGTTAAAATTGGTATTTAAAAGGAAGTCAAAGCAGAGAGATGAGAACATTTAATAGGAAAGAGTTAGTTGAAGGAAGTTAAGGAAAAAATATATGATGATATATAAATATTATTTGCTATGTAAACGAAGTAAAGAAATTAATTATTAAGTTAATTTAATTGACTTTCGAGTGTCAAACTAATTATAATATTGTTTTTTTATAAATTTTATTGTTGTTACTCTTTAAGAATGCAAAGGTAAACAGGAAAAGAAAACTTTTGAGTTTTGAAATAAATTAAAATGATTTAGGAGTATTGAACGATAATAAATAAATAA
This sequence comes from Drosophila lacertosa, assembly GCA_004143845.1. Classification (NCBI taxonomy): domain Eukaryota; kingdom Metazoa; phylum Arthropoda; class Insecta; order Diptera; family Drosophilidae; genus Drosophila; species Drosophila lacertosa. The sequence goes on along the minus strand of SCDZ01000886.1, from coordinate 8,579 downwards.
ATAATGGTAGCTGTCGCTTTGGCAATGAAAAGTAAACAGAAAAGAGTTAGAAGAAGGCGCTTTTGAATGTTTCAAAAAATTAATAATAAACTTTCCAGTTGAAGTTTAGTTTAAGTTTTAGCCAAGATTGAGTTTTGTGAATTTTGGGCAAATCAATAAAGTTGTGTGTGTGCGTGTGTGTGTGTGTGTGTGTGTGTGTGTGTCTCGCCGGCTGCTCGAAAATCGATGCGACGAAACAAATAGTTACAAAAATGGACAAGCACACACACACAAACACAGTTATATAGGGTATGTGTGTGTGCGCATACATTCATACGATTAATGCCCACTGTACATAGGCCTATGTATAGAGAAGTGCATGTGTGCATGTGCATGTGTGTGTGTGTGTGAAATAAATATATGTGTAGCCATTGCACATAAATGCAGCGTCGTAGCAACAAGCGGAAATGCATCCAGAAACACACACACAAACACACAGACACACACATGTATAAACAGTCAGTCAGCCAGACAGCAGGAGTGAGAGGGAGACATATAGAGCGGGAGAGAGAGCGAATGCGTGCGAGAGAACGGGACAGCGCGCCCATGAAGCAGACATTAAATCGTGCACAAATTTGCATGCCAGCGACCTGCAGCGACGAACGAGACGGGAAAAGGGAAGGGAACGAGACGAAGGAGGTTACCGTTGCAGTTGCAGTTGCCGTTGCCGTTGACGTTGCCGTTGCCGTTGCAGTTGTCGTTGCCGTTGGGGGTGCGCCAAATAAGGGATGTTACTGTAGAAAGTGCAGCAGCAGCAGCAGCAGCAGCAGCAGGAGCTGCACTCGAATGCAACTCGTCGAAGCATCGTCCAAAACTGCACTTGACACTGTGCAATGTGCGTGTGTGCGTGCGTATGTGTGTGCGTGTGCGTGTGCGTGGAATGGGCCAGACGAATTTTGTGGCTCCCTTCCATATCAGCAGCAGCAGCAGACGACGCCAACGTCGACGACGACGACGACGACGATGTGCGGCTGGACATCGCCTGCCAAATATGCAAATGCAACTGCAACTGCAACTGCAACTGTAGCTGGCCGACGCTCGTTGGCGTCGAAGTTGGCGCCGGCGTCGTCTGCTGGCTGCGGCCGCGCGGCGTTGAAGCTGTCGTGGCCCAGGCACGTTGTGCAGCTGACCAAATTTTGGGCCCACACCGACTATTTATAAGAAATACTCGTTTAACTTTCATTTAATTATTGCCACTTTTTATGAAGGTTTTAGAGTTGGAGCAAGCAAACTTGTTCGGCTTAACGATATGTTCGTCGTTATTTTGAATGATCGACGTAGAACAGATTTTGCTTACAACTTGGCTCGTTCAAGCATGTTTGTCAATTAATTGCACGAATATCATTTGCAAGTTATTGAAATAAAAAATTAAGCAATATTTGTTTATAAACAGTTCATATTTTTGATATTTACATATATTATTTTTTTAATTGTCTGCTCTTTTTAAACAAAAATCAAATTTGTTTTCAATTGCAATAAAGTTTCCAACTTGGCTGTGTTGTTCGCACCTGATCGTAAGAAAAAGGAACGCACGAATGCAACACTAGCGAACTTGTTGTATGCGACACAATGTTTGTCGATATTTTTTGATTGATCGACGCTTTGTTTGTGTAGACTAGAAATATTTCCAACAAATCTAAAGTTCACTCGAACATGTCCGATTATCATTGCACGCAAATAATATTGTGAAAATTAGATTCATTGGCAGAAGTCGATCGTGTTTGCACAACGGTGGACCAAACAGGATTAGCAGATGACAAAATAAAGGCTGGCAATAAAATCAGTTGATAAAAACTGCAGACTATATATAGTATTTTAGACTATTTGAACTAAAAACAATCAAAATTGGAGTTTCGTTAAGCAGGTGAATTTATTAGTCAAATAAATGTTCGTTTGAATATGTTCGTCAATATATTGCAATAAATTGCATGATGTTCGTAGGCAGTGTTCGTGTTATGATCGCCAAACATAGTAGACAAGTGTTCGTTTGAACATGTTCGTCAATATAGTGCAATAATTCGCATGATGTTCGCATGAGTCAATAGGCAAATGTATTAAACGAACGGGCTCGACGCGAATATTTACGCATTTTCTTTTAATAGTATTATGTTGTTACTGTTATTAAGGAAAGTCCATTACGAGGTGTGTGTGTTCTGGTGCCATTTTCGTGGTGTCCACAATCACGGCTAAGTCGAAAATCGCTGCACATGTGGCTGCAGTCGTCGTCGTTGCAGCTGCTGCAGCTGCTGCTGTCGCTAGCGTTGACGTTGGCGCTGGCGCTGGCGCTGGCGCTGACGTTAACGTTGACGTTGGCGTTGGCGTTGGCGTTTTTGTTTATCGCACACCATTTTTATCTCATAATAAGCCTGCCGACCGCCGCTGCGCTCCTCGGCGAGCTCCAACTGTAAAACAGCAGCCGCAATTTTTATTCCCTATTATTTGGTCGACGCGTCCAGAAACGCAAATAGTCTATGGAGTAGAACAGCCGACTGCGGATCGTTCAGACCTCGCGGAGCATTTTTATTTCTCAAATGTGATTAATCGATTAAGTGGAAACGTGCCAAAAAAAAACAAAAAAAAAAACCGCGTTTTTAGTGCACACACACGCACATTTTAACTGATCGTTTTTTACATACATATTTTTCTTTTATCTTTTTCCCTTTTCAGATCATCATAATTTAAACAAAAACAATAGACCAAAAAACGTTTTCAAACCAATATAAAACAAACATTTGCTTATCTGAAGCAAATCACAATAGAACTCCAATGCCAACTTAACCATAATTCAGTTTGACCAGCAATAGAACGGATACAGTTAAAGTCACTTATTTCAATTACAAATACTTATTCAACTTAACCCCGCCCCCCCTCAACATCAAGAAAAAACAACAACAACTTCAACAAAAACAAATTTCGACCTGAGCAATTTAAATTAAAAACAAAACGAAACGCAACGAAACTAAATTTAAAAAGGAAAAAAACGGAAAATTCAAGCGACAAATAAATTACACAAATTAATTATTAGAATACTGCAAAATTGAAATCAAAAGTACAAAATATATAAAAGAAAACGAAATGAAACGAAACCAAAAAAACACAATTTTGATAACGAAACGCAACTGAAAAAAAATAAGAGAGAAAAATTTAAAAAGGCAACCAAAAAAATAAAAACAAGGTCGCAAAAGTAACAAAAAAAAAAGCAAAACTAAAAAGAAAACTTAAATTAATTACAAATTCCACAATCACATTTTTTAATTTGAGTTCTGTATTCGTCCAAAAAAAGAACAACGAACTAGGCAGAAGAAGAAGTTCAGGTTAAACATAACGTTAAAGTTAAAGTTAAAGTTAAGGATAATTACATTTATAATTATTAAGGGAAGCCCAACGATCAGCATCAAAATACTTTCACTGAATGCTCAACGGGAATACACTGACACCGGAACAGACAGTTTGGAATACCACATACCCTATAGCTAGCATTTACTCACACACACACACACACACACACACACACAGTCAGAGCATAGTTTTAGAGTTAAGCACTCAAGTTAAGCAAACATAACCTAAAAATAGTTTAATAACTGTAGCAAGACTATAAAAAAAAAAAACTTAGTCTTAACTTTAACTTAAGAACTTAAGCAGAGTACACAAAGATAAGCTCTTGATTTCTTAATTATTATTTTTTAAAACATAACATATAACTAAATATATATAAAAATAATAAAACGAGACGGGACCTAGCGAGAGACAAAGACAGAAAACAATTCTTTAAAAACAAAAACAAAAACAAAAGAAAAAACAAACTTTAGGTGATATTTTTTGGCCCTTACCAAAAAGAAAACCAACAAAAATTGTGATGTTAAATTTACGAAGCAAGTTTAAAAAAACAAAGCATGAACTCTAAATCAATAATAATTTTAAAAAACAAACACATAAAAATTATAAAAAAAGAAAATACCGCAACGTGTGCCTTATTCCGGCCTTAAGTTCAAATTAGTTTTTTAAAATAATGCATAATAATATTAATATTAATGATAATAATAACAATTAAAAATTAAGAGAGAACAACAATAACAATCGAGTCCTTGCGAGATGAGGAAACCTCCTAGCAATGCATCCTGACAAGCTTTAGGAATGCTCACAATCAAACGGTAAATAAAAACTTTCTTTCCTGAGTTCGAATCTTACCAAAGTACCAAAGATTGCATTTCAATAAGTTAATTTTAATCTTTTTATAAGCTTCTTTCTATATTCCCCTGATTTGAAATCTTCGTTCAGTTCAAACTTAGGATAAGTTTTATCTTTACTTTCACTACAAATTTTCTCTGTACTGAGTTCGAATCCGCGAAATGTCAAAGATAAAATTCATTCTTTTCCAATCTCTTAATTATTTTATTAAATAGTTTATGATGATATTCTATCTTACGATAAAAATATCTTATTTTATCTAATTTCAAATCTTCGTTCAGTTCAAGCTTTAGGATAAGTTCAAATCTTCGAAGCACCAAAATTTAATTTAATTTTTATTTAATTATTTTTTATTAAAACACTCTCATTAGATTGTTTTATTCCCTATAATTATTGTATATAGAATTTGAGAGAAAAATTTACCTTAAAAAAAGACACAGCTTTTTATATAATATAATTTTATATAATAATTAAATAATATGTATAATAATTAAATTGTTGCCTTTTGGTTTCTGAAACTTAAATATAAATAAAAAATAAAAAAAAATTAAAAATACTTTGCCCAATATTTATTTATTATACATTTCTTATTTTTATTTACTAAATATTAATATAAAATATAAAATTTAAAAAATTTATAATATTTTAATTTATAAATTTAAATAGTAAAATAATTAAAATGTTGCCTCTTAAACTTAAATAAAAATTTAAAAAAAAATGAGAAATGCTTTGCTCAATATTTATTTATTATAATTAATATTAATATTATATTTTTTAGTTATTAGAATTATTTAAAGATTTTTTCGAGATTAAAACTTGTTTTTTACCCTGGATAAAATTCGCGATTTTTCTTCCTTTATTTTAAGACCATTTAGACCACAATAAACAACGTTTTAATCGATTTTAATATTTCTTAACATTTTTTAACATTTTTTATACATGGAAGTTCATATTTTATGAATAAAATATATAGTGACCGACTAGTAGCTACCCTGTTAAGACAAGAGCTTTCTCTTCTAGCCAACATTTTGAGCCCTTGCCAAAAAATAACCGTTATTTATCTATATTAAGAGACTCGTGCCAAGTTTAAATAATCTTGGGAATTGATTGAAAGTTTCTGCTGTGTTTTTAATTCCTCCTTTTACCTATCCAATATACCTTTTAGCTCATTTAATGGGCATAAAAAATTAGCAGCCTAAAATTGGCTAGTCCCTAAGAATGAGGGAAATGAAGGAAAAGGAATTCGGGAAAGGGATTAATTTAGATTATGTTACATTTGTGTGCTGAAAATGGCTACCTAATTAATTAACAAAAATTAAATAGTAATATTTCAATATCTAATATATTGCTAAACACCAATTCAACTTATCTTAAGGAATTGTCGACAACTTGAGGATATTTTTCTCAAGTAAGTACAAATTGTGCCCTCCGCCAAGCGAAGGGAAATTTTGTGTGCGTTTGGGAATAAAAAAAAGTAACGGCAAAGGGAACTAACTGTACGTTAGCAGAGCTTTCATTGTATAGTGGCGCAGCAAGTGATGTGTGTATCAGGTTTGTCTTAAGCTGCTGCTGCTGCTGCTGCAATTACAGTTTATCGTTCACGTAACTGTTAGTTGCCGAGTGGGCAGCTAGCGGCAGAGCTTGAGCTAACGAAGACGACGACGACGACAGCAGCAGCAGCAGCAGCGATTCGTAAGTGCAAGAGCAAAGTTAAGAGAGGACGCAAGCGAACCAAAAGACTATGCTGCTTGGTCACACGAAGACGCTTCGCCGCACAGCCGAAGACTGAACGAAGACGTTTGACTTACTTTGCCGCTGTCGAACGTCCCAAAAGCTGTTCGAGTTCGCGGCTCGCAATTTGGTTGTTGTTGCTGTTGCTTATGGTTTTGGTATTGGTGTTGCTGTTGCTGTTGCTGTTGCTGTTGCTTTCACCCAAGTTCTATTTCTAAGCACGCGAGATGTGGAACCTGGAACCCTCAGCGACATTCATATTTATACTTGTTCGAGGCAGCGACAAAATTAGTTTTTCAATGACTCGCGTGCCGCCAGGTTATCCTTAGCTCAACCAGACGACGACGACGACGACGACGCCGTCTTGGTTCGTAGCAAGTGCGCGGTTTCTCAATTCCCCAACATTCGTGCAATTTCTCAACATCCGTTTCGCAACTTCAAGTGCCGGCCACAAAGATCAACACAGATCTTCCAGCCAAAGCGGCAATTAAATAAATTCCGCACACACACACATACAAGTATGTTTATTTCCGCCCTGGCGATCACTTGATGTGTGTAAAGTGAACTACGAAATCTTTCTGTGTGTTTGTGAACAAGTTCTTTGGAGGCACAAAATATTTTGGATTTGTCTTTATTTTTTTTTCACACTTTATAATTTTTTTTTGCAGACTTACATTAATTACATTTTTAGCATTTTTTTCTTTGTTGTCAAGCAGAAAAATGTCTAATTTGACATTATACAATTTATTAACATTTTTGTCATTAATCAAAACGGTAGTAAAAAAAAAGCTGTGGCTTAAAAATAATTATAAAAATGCGTTGAACGGAAAATGCTCAAAAAACAAATGTTTGGTTCAAGAGCAAAATTTAAAACCATATTTATTTAACAACTAAAGGAAACATTTTTGCATTCATATTAAAAACTGATCTATTATTAAAGCTAAGATAGCTGCAAATGATAAAAATAATAATTATAGTGATAATAAAGAATGTGTTCCCAAAATAAAACTAACTCATTTTTTAATGTAACGTAAAAATGTGTTCCTAAATTAAACAAATAAATTAAAGTAAGATGCTTACAGTAATTAAACAAATTAACTAAATAATAAAAAACACTTGTCGTTAACTTCTTAAAAAAAAAACATGGACATTTAAACGAGAATTTATATTTATGAGGGAATTTTTTTAAAACAATGTAATTTATTTTATTGTTATATAGATTATATTATTATTATATGAATTTATATTTTTGCAATTAGTTTATTTTAATTTCACTTTGTTTTACATTTGTTTAACAAATTGATTGATTTTTTTCCAATTTTCAATTTAAAAACATATTTAAAACCAAACCTTAAATAAAATAAATAAATAATAATTTATCCACAAAATCACACAAAGTGGCAAAATATTAAAATACATTTAACCAATCGTAAAGATTCTTAAAAAAGAATCTAGGCTTGTGTATGATAATATAAAATATAAACATATAAATAAATATATAAAATTATATAAATTTATATATTATTGCTAAGTGTATTAATTCAATAATTGCATTAAATGTTTTAATTTTAATATACGCGTAATTGATTTTTTTTATTTTAAAAACTGCTAAAATATTATATAGACTGTTAAAATCTTTGCCTTCTTTATAGTTCATATGAACTAGTTCTTCGTTCATTAACTTCATTAAGCGACTTTAATAAATAAACTTTAGTAACCATCAAAATGTTTCATTTCAACATAACAAATATTTCATATTTTAAATATGTATTTTTTCAAATATATTTTATCAATTAAAAAATATTTTCAAAAATTTCGTTTTATTTTTAACATTTGAATTTCTGATAATCAAATGAACAACGAGTATAAAAATGATTGGGTTGATATTTTACAATAAATATTAAATATTACAATATTTATTATTAAATATTATTATTATTTTATTTTATTATTATTTCCATAAATTTTATAAAATATAATCGATGATCTCCCATAATTTCACACTTTTTATTGTAGAGCGTTTTAAAATGATATTTTATGGCTGTGATGGAATACAAAGCTGAAAGCAAGTTTATATATATATATATATATATATATTATATATAATATATAGTTTAGAATTGAATACTAAATTTACTAAAATAAAATACAAATTAAAATATATATTAAAAATGTGCCTTTTACCTTAGTAAAATATATAGTAAATATATATAAAGTTGATCTACAATTTTATTTACTATTTAATTTTTTAAGCTTTTCAAGTATTTGACAATGTTCACTAAATGAGGTTCATAAGTCAAAAGTGGTTCCGAATTGTGCAGAACTGACCAAAGAAGAACTAGTTTCTAATGAACTATGGCCAACTTAGGGCTACCAGATTGATGAGGTTTGATTCACAGTTGTGTTCTGTAGAACAAACAAAAATGAACTAGTTTCTAGTGAACTACATATGAATGATCATTTTATAGTTGAATTAAAAATCGCTCGTTTCCTTTCGAGGTTCATAAGTCGAAAGTGGTTCCGAATTGTGCAGAACTGACAAAAGAAGAACTAGTTTCTAATGAACTGTGGCCAACTTAGGGCTACCAGATTGCTGAGTTTTGATTCACAGTTGTGTTCTG
>SCDZ01000885.1:0-42720 GCA_004143845.1 Drosophila lacertosa | reverse complement strand
TTATTTTATTATTTTATTATTTTATTATTTTATTATTTTATTATTTTATTATTTTATTATTTTATTATTTTATTATTTTATTATTTTATTATTTATATTTTATTTATATTATTTATTATGCTTTCAATAAAATATTAATCAAATAAAAAAATATATCAAATAATTATGCACAAGTTGATAAATGTGTTTAGCTATAAGATACCCTATATTTTTGTTGTCTATTTTTCTAGCTCTTTGTGGCTCTTTTTGGCTATTCTGCTTAAAATTAAAATGTAATGTGAAGTGCTTAAAAAACAGTTTGTAATCTCAGCCGAATAGCTGTATATCTTTTCTTTTTTAGCCGCTGGCTTTGAAAAAGTCCTTTTAACAGGGCTGGTGTAAATTGGGGTGTTTTATGGGTCAATTGAAATGTTAAAGAATCCGAGTAACTTGCGCCGGGGAACACGCCTTTTGCACCCACGGACCCTTTTAAAGGACCTTGAGCCACGCACCCACTGCGGCTATCTTAGAGCCAGTTTTCCTCAATTAAATATGGCCCTCCGGTATTTGTTTACTGGCATTGGCAGGATTTGGGCTTTCTTCTTCTTCTTCATCGCTGTTAGCCCATTCGTTGCCACCATTTGGAAGTTTTCGCGAGTTAATGCGATAAATTTGCATATTTTGATTGTGTTGCGGTCAACAATGGGTTGCTTTCTGAATTAATGGGATTTTGCAGGCTTATGCAAAATCCGCCAAATATTTTACAATTTTAATTAAATTATCCCCAGCTTTTAACACTTCCAAGCTGTACATACATACTATACATATATAGTTCGTATATAACTGTTATCTATTGCTCTGGTATTTGTCAATGCAACTGAAAGGAATCGTTGCGGCTCCAAATTTTGCATAAGTAGACTGCTTAAAATCGGTAACATTGCTGCAGCTGCTACCGAAAAATGAATGAACGGTAAAGGGGGAAAGGGGTAGGCGGAAAAGCGGAAAAGCGGAAAATGGCAAAACGCCCCCGAGCAAAACCGCAACACGCATTGCGAAAATTCAATTTCAATATGGAAATTTGTGACGGACATGGCCACGCATCGCATACGCCTCGTCCTGTTTTAATGAGGCTGCTGCAACGTCCTGCAGCCGCCAGTTCTTAACCATAACCACTCCCACGCCCACCCCCAACTGGGCGTGTTTGCGTTTGCGGTAGTGTCAACACGTGTTTTCCGATGCCTGCGCAGTTGCGGCGACTGCCAGAAATAACTCCCACTATATATTTACTCAATAGAGTAGCTAAACAATAAGTTCATTGTTGTTCCTGTTAGCTCATTATGCCTCTAATAGCTGCGTATCCAACACGAAATTAATTAAATCGTCTATTTTGAATACACTTTAAAGCTGCTGGTTTATCTAATTGCAAATAAAAGCTGCGATAGTTTGCCTAAAATTTGCATTAAGCTCTATTATGTGAAAAGTAAGATTTAGTGGGATCTTTATTCTAAAGGAAGTTCAAATAATAATAATGGAGAATTTGATGGTAAGATGGTAACTTGTGATGGATATAGTATTTAAGCAGTTACTCAAACTAATGAGAATCGCATAGAGCGGCGATATTAAATGGTATGAAAAGAAAGGGAGAGTGATAGAGAGAGTGAGAGAGAAAGATAGAGAGCGAGGTGGAGAAAGGGAAAAGAAAAGATATATAAATAAAGATAAAGACAGAACGAGATGAAAGGAGACGAAGAGAGAGAAAGTGAGAAAGAGATGAAAAAAGAGAGAAAGCAAAAAGGAGAGTGAGGACGAAATAGAGAGGGAGAGTTAGAGAGAGAAAGAGAGATCGATAAAGAAAAAAGAGAGAGAGAGAATTTAAGAAAGTGGGAAAGTATGTTAGAGAGAGAGAGAGAGAGAGAGAAAGAGAAAAAGACAGAAAGAAAAACAGTGACAGAAATAGAGAGATAGAGAGAGAGAGAGAGTGAGAGAAAAAGAGATAGAGAGACAGTGAGATAGAAAACAAAGGATCTGCATAAGAAACAAAGTGGAATTTCTCAGAATACCCTTACTGTGACTTACCTTTAATATTCAATATAAATTTTGACAAATTTGATTTGCTGATAACCAAAAAGAAAAAAAAAAAACAAAAAGTGAGCAGTGAAAAATGAAATGTTTATTGCAGCCGAATGCGGATAAGGGATTATGATTATCGATTTTGTTTCACCTCTAAATGGATTTTCTCACCACTGCATTATGTTGGAGAACGTTTTTGGCAAACGATAAGAAAATCAACCCCTTACAAATACCTCATGTATGTGTGAGACTAACACGAGTCCATTCGCCACACGGCTCGTCTGACGAGCACTTCGGGCCCGGGGTAATCAGTCATATTATAATTTTGATTATCCCACAGAAAGTCAAACTGTCACGAAATCCCTTTTAGCCAAAACCAAAATATTAGCAACATCATTATTTGTTTTTGACATTAACAGCAGAATTCGCTTTTGTGGGGGTTGTTTTACCAGTGAAAAAAAATCACATAAATATAATAATAATAAATTAATATAGTATAAAATAAATAGTTGGAATATACAAAATTAGTTTGGCGTAGTCTCAACTAAAATTGAATCAAGGTTGTTTTTCCAAATAATAATAATATTTTAATATTTAAAATAAATAGTTGGCATATAAAAAAATTGCTTACCTTTAGATCCAATTAAAATATAATCAAAGTTGATTTTACAGATTTGTTTTAACAAGAAAAAAATCATATAAATATATAATAATAATTATTTAATACATCAAATAAATTGTTTTAGTATAAAAAATTTATTTGCTCTTTTTCCAGATTTATTTCAACAAGAAAAAAATAATATAAATATGATTATAATAACTAAATACATATAAAATAAATGCTTGTAATATAAAAAATATGTATAGCTGTTAGCCGATTTAAAATTTAATCAAAGTTATTTGTTTTAATAAGGAAAAAATCATATAAATATAATAAAAATAATTTAATATATAAAATAAATAGGTGGAATATAAAAAAAATTGCTTACCTGTCGATCCAATTAAAATATAATCAAAGTTGATTTGACGGATTTGTTTTAACAAGAAAAAATCATATAAATATATATTAATAATTATTTAATATATCAAATAAATTGTTTTAGTATAAAAAATTTATTGGTTGTTTTTCCAGATTTGTTTTAATAAGAAAAAAATCATATAAATATAATAAAGATAATTTAATATATAAAATAAATTGTTGGAATATAAAAAACTAGCTTTGCTTTAAAAAATAAGAAATCATATAAAAATAACAATAATTAATTTTTTTTATAGTAGAATTTCAGTAAATTAAATAAATAGTCGAAATATAAAAAATGTTTGTTTCGCTGTAAACCCAATTAAAATTTAATAGAAAATTGTAACAAATTTTACCTGTATTCAATTCTGCTGCTTAATCATATAGTAATTATTATTACTTAATAATTGCTTGGCATTCATTTATAAAGTTCTATTCTTGGCCACACAGAAATGTGCTTAGTCCTTGGGTGTTTTTTTTCCTTTCTTTCATTCTTTCTAACTGGGGAAGCGAATCTTAAATGAAGATAAATGCTGACCGTAAATATTTTGACTTCCAATATCTATTGTACGCAGGCAGGGAAAAGCAAAGAAAAAAAAACAGTAAAAGAAAAGGCAGAAAAAGAAAGGAAAAAGAACACCTCGAACAATATTTCGCCACCGCTCAATTCCATTTGCAACCCCCACCTCGCCAGAGAAATGGAATGATAGCACTTCAAATAACATCATGGCCAGATTAGGGGTTTCCGTTCCCAAAGCGCAGTGAGAGAGAGAGAAGACAATGCCCGAAATTAAATGACAGCAAAAAGGTCATCCCATTCAATCGAGGACCATTGCTCGTGCCGAGCTCGATATTTATTTATTATTATAGTGCGAAACGCATGTGAAACGACGAGATGAATAAGTAGATGGTGGCACTGAAGCGGGAAATGGGTTCAGTACAGCGCCAATCTGCGAGCTGGACAATATGCCAAGTGATAAATGACTTGGGTATTATTCTTGTATACGTTTTAATACACACACACACACAGAGAGTAACACACACAGATACAGTCTGACAGTATGGGGATTTATACGAACAACAAGAGACAATAAGCGCTCTGTGTGTTGTCTGCAATATCGAATGGACATAAAGGATATTGTGGCAATTTGGACAGGAAAACAAGAGTTTTGTTCGGGACCACAGCGGTAGCTGCAAATGCAGACGCATCACTAAACTACACAGGATGTACTCTTACTCTTACCCATACACTTTAATGGCGACGGGTGGTCTATCTTGGTTCCTGCCCCAAAAATGATAAATGTATTTATTTCCCTTCAGCTAATATGTCACATATCATAATGCACACTGAGTAACTCAGGAAATTCGTTTATAAACTAAATCTTATCGTATAGCTAATGAATAAATATAATTAGAAGTTAGTCATATTCAATAGTAATAATAAATATGGAATAAATTAAATTTTAAAAACTATATTAATGCTCACTTGTAATTTTTTGCCTATTCGAAATCAACATAATATTTCCATTACAACTATTTAAACTAGTGTCATTTTACACTCAACCGGCATATCCTTGGCTCCTTTTTTGTGTGTGCCGTAGAAGGCATGAGATATCCATGCATAAGTAAATTTCCATTTCTTAAGCAATAAACGGCTGTTACATAAAGAAAAATGCTATAAATTTTGGAACAGCCGGCGTCGGTTTTAAAACGAATTTGAAAGTTTTATTGTGTTCAAATGCGACGAGTGTTTGTGACGTGGGTGGAACATTTAACCCTTAATATAATATATATATATATATAAATGTATAAATGTATATATATTTATAAATGCCTCGACACATTATTAAAACATAAAAAGCGTCAATAATCATTTCAGATTTCGCAGCTATTTATTTTCAAAAGGCTTTTTGGGCTTTTTAAACTTGTGTCCTGTACTTTTGTGTTGCCGAACAATATTTGAAACACTTTCGCTTTCACCGGCTGCCAGCTGGGTGGGCGTGTATAAAGGGGGCGGGGGCGGGGGGTGGGGAGGCGTGTTATGATTTTATTGATGGTGACTGCGCGGCGGTTGCCAGCAGAACACTTTGCACTTTACACATTTGCAGCAGATTGTTTTCATTTTAACATTTCCCCAGCACCCTAACGACAATCCTTTACACACTCACACACACACACACTCTCTATGTGTGCGTGTGTGCGTGTGCTTTTATATAGTTTCAAATCGTGTTTAGGACACCTTCCCCCTTGCCTGGGGGAAGTTTGCCATTTCGCTATCGAAATCAATGTAGAACAGCATTCAATTCATTTGCCAACAAAATACAAAATATAATTTATTATAACAGCAACACGTGCGCAACAACAACAACAAATAATAATGTACAAAAAAACTGAAACATTTTAGGTATTTTTTTGTATCGATTCATATTTTATAAATGTGTCCAATACTCATATAATTTTATGTGTGAATTTTGCTATGGAAGTATAAACTTTGAGTAGCGGCATTTAACACGGTTGTCACTTTAAAAATAATGACATAATCTAGAAATTTAAAAAAAAAAAAAAAAAAAAAAATATATGTTATTTATTTGCTAAAAAAAATGCTAAGCTTTTTTCTTTAAACAGTGAGTTAGAATTTTAATTTTATTCAGAGGTTTCTTTATTTAAGATGATTACCTTTTTTTTTAAATTTTTTGACCGTCAATCAAATGCTTTTTTAAAAGGTCAAAGGTGAAACAAATCTGCAAGCAAAGTTTAACTATGTTCACATTTTCATAAAAGGTGTGCGATAAATATTTAAATATATATTTAGCTAGAAATCTAAGCTGCTCAAAATTGTGTGCAATATCAGTGCAATAAAAACATAATTTGATCTGATTCGACTTTTAAAACTTGGCTGTCAGCGGGCCCCGTTGAAACAATAAAAGCTTGGGAAAAACAAATTCCAGGAATATGTTCCGGAATTTGGTGTTAAACAACAGCGAACAATCGCCCAATAACGAACGGGAATCGGGTTGCGGCGACATTGGCATACAACAGGAAATCGGATCTGACCAGACCCTAATGAAAGCGGACACGTGTTGGCCCAGGCGAATTGTCGCTGCCACAGCAATCTTTATTTTCCACCCCACTCAGCTAAAATATACACTTTTCCCTGCTATTCTATTTCGCGCACATTGTTTATATGGATTTGGGAAGTTTACTTTTAAAATAGATTTTTTTAAAGTAATTTTTGATCAATTCAAAATAATATCAAAAGATTATTAAAATAAAATAAAACAAAATAAAAACAAAAATTAAAATCAATTTAAATGTGTAATTAAGAAATGTGAAAACTTAAAAATTGGTTTAGTTCTTGGAATTTTTTTGTAGATTGAAATTCGAGTGGATTATTTTATATGGATTGGGGAAGCTTACAAGTCAAATTTTTACCAAATTTCGAATGATTTTTGTAAGTAAAATTGACCAACTCAAAAAAACTTTTACAGTAGATTTTTTATACTAAAATAAAAAGTGAAGTTTCTAAATTAAAAAAATTTTTTTTTCGAAAATTTACAAGGCAAAAAAGGTGAATAAATTAGTCCAACAAATTTAAGAACATTTAAATGAGGAATCAAGTAAGAAAGTTTTGGCAAAGTTATTGGGCTTCAAAGTCTGGGAGATACTTTATATGGACTTGGGAACTTTACATGAAAAGCTTTTTCCCACATTTTGAATGATTTTTGACAGAAAAATAAATTAAATATTTTTTAAGTAGATTTTTAATTTTGGCACCCATCAATAAAAGCAAAAAATAAAAAAAAAGAATTTAGAAAATTTAAATGAGAAATCAGTAAAGGCGACAAACTATGATCAAAATTATATTAAACATTAAAATCGAACAAATATAAATAAATAAAATAAAAACACCTTAGATTTTATATCAATAATGAGAACATTATGATTATAAAGTTCATGGCCAAATCTCTCTTTTGGGAGACTTTACAATCCTAAAGAGATATTCAAGACCTATGCAGAATATTCAACAGTATTAAATTTAATTCTAACAGTCGATAAATATAATAGTATAATATCAAAAACAAATGGAATTAGCGATCATCTAAAAGAACGTGATCAGCATACGCTGAGCAATAAATTTGTCTAGTTTTTTTTTGAATGTTAGTTTTACACATTTATAAATGTAGATGGACAGAGAAACCTTCAAATATGTCTGGATCGAATTTAAATATTTGAAAGGGCCGGAAATGCGTTCTTCTGCCTTTTGCATACATTTCCATAACTTGTCCATGCGTACAGGGTATATTAGGTGTTGATTAAGAAAATGTTTGTGAATTTCGGATTAAATCAGAACACATAAAAGATGTGGGAAACTAAATAAAAGTTATATGGATAAGCTATGCTATTATTTGTTGTAAGTTAATTTAAAGATTTCAGTTAACATAATTAAATATGGTTAATCAATGTTTTTACTCCTTTAAGAGTACAAACGCATAACAATAATTTCTTTATTAAAGGGCCCAAAAGGCGCCTTTAACTCATTCACATAACAAGTCCATTAAGCTGATGATGGCATAAACAACTAATTGCAGTGCATTGATCGTAAAATATAAAGTTAAATAAAAAAAAAAATAAATAAAAGAAAAATCTCGCTCATGTATATTATCACAATAATCGTTGACAAATGTCGCATAACAAATCGAACACAGAAGGAAATAATCTAGTTGCAGTGACAAGGGACATCGAGGGACATTCGATCATTTAATTTCATTTGGTCCAGTTTGACAAACGTCTTTAAAGGGTTCTCGGTACCACGGTCGGAAGCGATCAATTAGTGCCGAGGACGACTTGGCCAACAATTTTAAAATGTAAAGCACGTACGGCCTGTGTGTTCTTGACAGTCGATGTTCGTATGGAGTCCTTGGCTTGGGCTCCCCGACTGACGAATATGAATTCATAATGATAATTCGCAACAAAAACAACTGGTTCCAATTTTTTATGTGATCAACATTTTTGGCCTTCATAAATATAAAGTCATCAGAAAATATGACAGTTTTATGTTCATTTCGTTGCGGTAAATGTTTTCGGCGACAAAAGACATGGCTCTGAATTCATCATTGTTAACATATTGTACAAGGTGCCCTTAAAAGGATCTCTCTCTCTTTCTCTCTCGCTCTCTCTTTATATCTCTCTCTTTTTTTTGTTGTTCAAATATAAAAGTAACTCGCAGGAATTTAATACTTTGTTCTACGTGCTTTGGAATCCTGTTTAATATAGTTAAGTTAAAAGACTTTTGACTGATTTACTTTAAGGTACTGTTTAGTTAAGTTTAGGAGTTCCTTTTTTATAGTTCATTTAAAGACTTTTACATTTTATTTTATGGGCGAAAAGTTGAAGAAGCTTGTTTTAATAACTTCCACCGGAAAGTATTTCATCAAGTTTTTTTTTATGTTTGTACCTTTTAAAAAGTTTATAACCTTTTTTAGGCTTAACCTTTAAAAATTCTTATGATTACAAGTAAAGTGAATATATGTAAAGTAAACTTTAGCTGTGGATTCAGTTTAGATTTTAGCACGTGTCGTACTTTTTTTTTGTGAGAACATATAAGAGTAAAAATTAATAACTATAGATTTTGATCCAATTATAAACTCTAAATAAAAATGGGAATAACAAATAATGTGTATAGAAAAATTTTAAATATTTTTATGTTAAATATTAATATTATAATTAATATTAATTCAAAAAGTCATCTTAGAGCTGTATAAAAAAATTAAAATATTTAAATGTTAAATATTAAATTTAAATTCGAAAAAGTCAGCTTGGAGCTGTATAGAAAAATTTAAAATATTTAAAAGTTAAATATTAAATTTAAGTTCCAAAAAGTCATCTTAGCTGTATAAAAAAATTTAAAACATTTAAAAGTTAAATATTAAATTCAAATTCCAAAAATTCATTTTAGACTGAATAGAAAAATTTAAAATATTAAAGTGTTAAATATTTATATTACAATTTTTTATTAGAATTATTATAATTAATATTAATTCCAAAAACTCATCTTAGAGCTATATAAAAAAATTTAAAATATTTAAATGTTAAATATTAAATTTAAATTCCAAGAAGTCATCTTAGAGCTGTATAGAAAAATTTAAAATATTTAAAAGTTTAATTTTAAATTCAAATTCCAAAAATACATTTTAGATTGTATACAAAAATTTAAAATATTCAAGTGATAAATATTCATATTAGAATTTATTATTATAATTATTATAACTAATATTATTTCCAAAAAGTCATCTTAGAGCTGTATAGGAAAATTCAAATGTTAAATATTAAATTTGAATTGGAAAAATTCATCTTATCTGTATAAAAAGATTTAAAATATTTAAAAGTTAAATATTAAATTTAAATTCCAAAAAGTCATCTTAGAGCTGTATAGAAAAATTTAAAATATTTAAAAGTTAAATATTAAATTTAAATTCCAAAAAGTCAGCTTAGAGCTGTATAGAAAAATTTAAAATATTTAAATGTATGTTTTAAAAATTTTATTTAAGAGCTGTCATCTTTTTTAAAGAGATTTCTTCGTTTCTAATTTTATTCAATTCATATATATATATTTTTTTTTCAATTTTATTTTGTACAAAGGATTATTATTATTATATGCAACAACAAGTTAAACTTGAATAAACCGT
Organism: Drosophila lacertosa; assembly: GCA_004143845.1. Classification (NCBI taxonomy): domain Eukaryota; kingdom Metazoa; phylum Arthropoda; class Insecta; order Diptera; family Drosophilidae; genus Drosophila; species Drosophila lacertosa. The sequence goes on along the minus strand of SCDZ01000885.1, from coordinate 32,967 downwards.
TGACAATATATAATTTAGCCAGCATTTGTTTTATAATCATAGCATACATTGTAGAGCATAGCAATTAAAGCATTTAAATAATGTTTAACACTTGCAGGCTCGAATGAACGTACACGATACCCTATAAATTGCATTAGTGTCGTGCTGCTCGATTTCGATAGAAGGCAATGAAAATGATGGCCAGATTCGGTTACAAAATATATGATTATTTGTTTGTGAAGTCGTAAAAGCTGCACACAAAACTGCAGTTTTGTATAAACATTTTAATTATACAGCAATTTAGATGTGGAATAAATTAAAGGTCTGCTCCACAATTGGCCCTGTTCACAACTTCCAAATACGCTCCAGCAATGAAGACGTTCTTCTGTTTTTTTTTTGTTCAAAATGCAGCCATCTAATGGGCGCCCTCTCTTGGGTTCCCCAATGCGCTCAATAATTTTCCACAATTTCAGCTGTCAGTCGAGGTGTCAAATCGCAGCTACTCATGCTGAGCAGAGCTGCTGCTGCTGTTGCTGCTGCTGCTGCTGCTGCTGCTGCTGCTGCTGTTGCTGCTGCTGTTGTTGTTGTTGTTGTTGGTGCTCGCGGGCAACAGTCGTCCCGCCCCTGGAGTAATTTAAATTAAGCATCTGACGCACACCTCGGCAAAGTATTCTGACAGACAACGCGATGATATGGGTAAGCAGCCACTTAACGTTTTGGCCGACTCTCTGTCTATATCGTCATCTCATGTGGCGCGATCACTGTCAACAAACGCAATCCCCAGGTGGAATCAACATTCATATAAAGTATAGCGGCATGTACAACTCATTATGGCCAACAGCTAATACAGTTGTTGGCTATAATGATTGATTAAACACATTTCGAAAGTACTATCAAATAAAATAAAATATTTGACTATCTCTTTCACTCAGCCATCTTCATCTCTATCTCTTAATAATAACTAGCATTAAGTGTGGATTCGGCTCGTCAACGTGTTTGCATAATCAAATAAATTGCACATTTAAAGCGAAATACACGAAATCCAACACATGGCAACAAAATAAGAATATACATACATATATATATATATACAGACTTCGCATTTAATTGGAATGATTTGATTTTTGATGCTGTGCCTCGATAATTTACAACTTTTCAATTTAAACAAACGGGCAGGCATTATATATTTAACAATGATTGGTTGCTGCTTAATTTTATTTTTCACTTTTTTTTTTGTGTTTTTTTTTTTTGTCTGTTTCGGTTTCAAGTGCTGCCAGTGGGTTACAAACATACAAACTGACACAATCACGACATGCAATAAGAAACATCCCAAGTGTCTTATCTGCAACAGCGATCGCGGTTGCCGTTGCAACGTTGTTTGCTCATGTATGTGTGTGTGTGTGTGTGTGTGTGTGGCTGAGGTGCGAGCAAGTTTTGTTTGACTGTTGAAGGTGTGAAGGTGTGGATGGCATACGAGAAGGAACTACGTGATTCGCCCAGCCGACAACAAACACTTCACCCACATGTGAGTGCCTTATTGATTCACATGTTCAAGTTGTTAAAGACGATCTGATGCACTCCACTTTAACCAAGAGCCACCAACTAGCCAGACTGTCATGGTCAAGCACTTCTGCTTATTATCAAACCCAGCCAACACCTACACAATTCCATTTTGGCCAACTTAGAATAGAGATTTTAACCAATTAAAAGTTGTTTTTTTTTTTTTTTTTTGAATATGTCAATTATAGTTTGAGTTTTAGGTTAGCCCATTTATCTCACTCATTTGTCATTCGCCATAATCATTGTAATATTCATGAGTACACTGGAAATGCAAGTGCTTATTTTTATATAGTTTCTCCTTTTGATCTTTTAATTTGCTGCATAAACACAACAATTTAAATCAAAGGCCGATCCCGACACAATTTCCCTTCCACACGTGTCAAAATAATAAGTAATAAGTGCCAACTGTAATTGTGTTGAAAGGATGCATCAACGGAATCGTGTCAGAGAGTATTTTATTTATGACTATATATATATATACATATATGGTATCCATTTAATTCGCCGACAAGCAAGTGTTGCCATTTCATTAAAATACTTAGGTGATTTTATTTACCAATCTCTTGGCCAAGTTTGTATACCTTAAAAATTTGGCTCCAAGACCTGCAAACTTAACATACTATTTTCAAGTTGTCGTTTCACTTGGCTAAACACGGAAGTTGAATTTTTGCATTCAACCCACTTATTTTTTTTTTTTTTTTTTTTTTGAGAAATGATTTCTGCAACGGTCTCAGCATTGTTTTTACTGTTTTTTTCAAATTCAAATTCCTACTTTAATAACATGCCATTATCGTCATATTTGTTTAGCAAGTTCAGGGCAAACTATATTTTTGATCAGCAACTTCAAAAAAAAAAACAAAAAAAAATTAACATAATAATTATGTTGCCTTGAAATTGAAATGTGTAAGAAAGTGAATTTTTATTTTTGGAAGAAATGAACAACTACTGACTGATTATAGTCCTAGAAAAAAGAAACCTCTTTATTTATTTTTTTTTTTCATTGTTCATTCGAAACCATTTGAATATATTTTTTTTTAAGACAATCGACTTTTGCACTTGGCTGCACAATTTGTCGGCAATGTTATTTGAATTCATTCGACGGCTGCGTTGCCATAGAAATATTGTGACAAAGTTATAAAAGCGACTGCCCGAAAGGCATCCCAACTTCGACTCCGACTTCGACTCCGACTCCGGCTTAACTGGAAGCCGACGTCTTATGGGCAACAAAGGTGTTTCTGTCAATCCCACACAAGCAGCGCAAAGCGTAATCTGGTGTCTTGAATAAAAAACCAGTAGCACAGAAGAAAACGAAAATATATAAAAAAAAAATAATACAAAAAAAAAAAAAAAGAGAACTCTCGAATATTAAGCTGACGTCTGTTTTTATGAAGTAAATTATTATTTCATGCGCCGAGCACTTTGTCGATTCTTTTTGGCTCTTTGTAAATGCAGACAAAGGGCCCAAAAGGCATAAAATGTCGGGCGTGTATTGTCAGCGCCGTTAAAACTCTGTCGTCATTTGAAATTGGAACGGATAACGTTTGTCAGATTATGTCGATCGCGAGTATCTTCTGGTATTTTCAGTTCAATGATTTAATTATGACCTCCAATGGGCGGGAACGGGGAACGGAGCTGAAGACATCAACACAACTTTCTTTTATACAAATTATTCATTCTTAAATAGTTTTTTGGGTAGTCAACTAATCGGTTTATAGCATTACTCTTATTGATTGGTCGGCGGCACAAAGACCCAAACAAAATGTCCATTTACGAAAGCACTTTCCGATCTCCACAGATCCATTAAAACAAACACAATTCAAATACATTCTACGTACAGATTTCCACTCTTAACACATTTATCTTAAATAAATTGACATCGATTTTGGTCGAAGATAAAAAAGTGTCTTAAATAAGTTAAGTTATTAAAAGATTAGGTAAGCCTAGTTAACTTAAAGTTTAGTTTTCTTTTCTTTTTTTAAGCGTACAAAAATAATTTGTTGTCTTTTTTAAAAAATTGACCTCTTTTTAATATAATTCCGGAAATTCAATAATTGTTGAATTGTTACTTTAAGTTAAGGCAAATTTTGTGCTTAACTGGAAGATAGCCTGTAATTAATTTTTAGCTGCCTGATATTAAAAAAAAAACATTTTTTATACACACTCTGCTGAAAGGCAAAAAGATTTCCTTTGCTATTGATATTTCGAAGAGTTCTAAATTATGATATATTTATATATATATATCTATATAAACTCTTAAATAAAAATGTCATAAGTGTGCTTAAGAAAAGTCCAATCAAAATTTGTATCAAAGTTCTTTTACTATATGGCCCTATAAAGTTGCATTCACAGTTTGAAAGCCACTGCTGAAAGCCACTAACAGTCTAAGAGTCCCAGTCCAAAACAAACTTTAAACAGGGCATATTACAAGCATTGTAATTGGCATACAAAAGTATATATTTTCTTGAAAACTGATATGTACAGGGTATAAAAACTCTGTCAGCTGGCATATGACTGTCATTCATTTAGAAGCTCGGCAAGTCTGTTCTCAGTTTTGTTGTTGAGCTTGGCGAATGCGCTTCCGGTCTGCGTTGCGTTGCAGGAAAACACGTTTCGAGCAAAATGAAATTTTGCTTTTCAGCTTTTTCGCCAGCACCACTAAATCATACGCTTTGGCATAAGTTTAAAGAGATCGTCTTGGGCTGACATGACGACGACAAGCTACCAAGGCCAATCAAAGCGGCGACTGACTTGACATTGTTAACGATTAATGATTACCAATTTGAGCTGCTTGACTTTGGCTTTGGCTTGGCTTGGCTTGCACTCTGATTTGTACTCGCGAAATCGATTTAAAATTAATTGAACACTTTGAATCAATTAATGCCGCACTTAATATTCATTTCGGGCTAAGCGAGATTTTCATTAGGCCTACAAGAAAATGGAGAGAGAGAGCTTCTTGGCAATATATTTATGTAGATGTAAATATAATTAAACGAATACACTTTACTTGTATCATTTTTCATTTTTTATTCATCATTTATGTATGTAGGTATATACAGTTGCATTAGGTATATTACACTAAACGCTTAGGGCGCTAAAAAAAAAAAATCTATGCGAGCTTACATACGATTTGTGCATAAAATACAGCAATTATTAAATATATATATATTCATATATATTTATATGTATATATTTAGATATTTTAGATATATTCGTACACTAAGTAGTATAAGTAGGTAAATCGTGTTTTTTGCCAATTTATCAAATAAATACATACATACATACAATAAATTAAATTTACAAACGACAGGAACAAAGTTTGAACTTAAGACAATAAAAAACAAAAACAACTAAATCAATCATTGCTCGCATTTATTTGCATATTTGGTTTGGATCTGGGGGCGGAGGGGGGGGTGGCTAGGGTGGGGGTTTAGGAGCAAGGAGTGGGGGATTGGATGTTGCTGGAGCGTGTGACGTTGATATGTTTTATGTCCACCCATACAAGCAATACAGGATCGCAAAGTGACACGTACATTAACTTTAATTAACATTAAAAAAAAAAAAAAAAATTTGTTGTGTACACACTCTTATAAAGTACACACACACACACGCACGCACGCACACACATACACACACACACAGACACACACACATAGATACCGCGTAGATCAGCGCCGTGGTCCGAAGCCAATTATCGTAGAAGGTGAAAATATATATATATATATATATATATGTAATTACTTTGTGGTTGGGTCATCTCTCAAATGGTGATCAGTGCTGATCAGCTGCCAGAGATGTCCCGCTGTTGTCCTGTTGTGGTCGAGATACTTATTAAAATTTGTGGTTTCGCTTTTGCTTCTGCTTCCGCTAGATGATGTCATTGGGGTCTCGTTTTTCACTAACTCTTACAAATTTACTTCCTATAAGCTCTGATTGCGTAAGTTGTATGTATTAAAATTAATGTATTTTTTTTCAATTAGATTTTAGGATTTTTCATTCCCACAAAATTGCACAAAGTCCTTGACAGTTAAATGGATGCGGCGCTTGGTTGTGTCAATGTTACCGCTGCTGCTGCCAGCGGGATGATTTTTTGCTATTTGGTGTAAGCGGCGTTAATCAAAATACCGAATAATCACATTGTAAATTATTGTCCGAAAGTTGCCCGATCTACCTAACTGATCTACACTAGCTGGTTAGCCTGGTCCCTGTTAACGGCTATGGCCGTAGCAGGGCCAGCTTGGGTGCCTGCTGCTGCAGATGATGTTCGCGTATCGCGATCAGTGAGAGCGACCGGAATGCCGAGATCGGAGACCCGGCTGCGGTTGCACTGGCAGCCGCCGCCGGCGGCGGCGGCGGCAATGCGTACGGATCGGGGGACGCGGACGCGGACGCTGATGCTGATGCTGATGCAGATGCAGAAGCTGAGAGCGTTGGGTGTCATGGCTTGCCGCTCAGGGAGGTGACATTCACACCAGGCGAGATCTTGCCGGAGTTCGAGGACGATGACGATGATGTCGAATTGCTGGAAATGGGTCCGATCATATGCTGGGCCGCCGAATGGCCAACGCTGGTGGGAATATGCACCACATCGCAGCCCATCGACGATGAGGAGCTGGAGGCCGACGGCGATGCTCCTGGTGGCGGTGCCACCTGCGCTGGTCCCACATTGCCGCTGGTTGTCAAACTCAATGGCGCAAAGTGCTGTCCGGTGGCTGCGCCCGAAACGGCCGCCTTCCACAACAGCGGATTCATGCCGAGTCCATTGTGAGCCGCCAGGCTGGCGCCAAAGTGTCGCTGATGTTCCAGAAACTCCTGCGTCGGTGCGCTCAGATGAGCCGCAGCCGCCGCGGCCGGTCCATAAAAGCCACGATACAGATCGGGCCGCACATATGGCGCATAGTTGGGTATGCGTGCGGCCAGCGGGGAGAGTATCTTGCCGGGCGAGGGATGCTGATGCTGGCCGGCATGGGCATAGAAGGCTGGCTGTATCGATGGCGGCAGCTCGTTGGCTGGCGCATGGTCTTTGGGCGCAGAGTTCGACTCTTTGCCATCCTTGGCCATGTCGGCCAACGACCAGATTCGTGGCTTGACGGCCAGACTGCCGCCGGTGCCGCCGACGGCGGTTTGCAGCGAATTTTGCTGGGCCTGCTGGTGCTGCTGCAGTAGCTGCTGCTGGTGGTGATGGTAGGCGGCAATGTCCGGTGGCGAGCCGGTGGGTGGCCGGAAATGATGGTGCAGGGCGGCGGGATGGAACAGCGGATGAGTGCCGGGCCGGTCATAAAGGTCTGGCGACCCGTTCGGCGATCCAGGCCGCGATTCCGACCACTCACTGTTGTTGCTCTCGCCGGGCCTGTCTGTCATCATATCGCCCAGTCGACCCATGCGGTCTTTATCATCGTTGGAGCCCAGTCCAGAGTCTTTTGCATCTGCAAATAGCGACAATTGTATTCCAATAAGTATTTGCATATGATATTAATATTCTTATTAGATTAGCTAGAGTAGAGAGTGTTCTAGTAGTTGATAAAAAATGGGCTCTCACCTAGCAAATCATTCTCTTCCGTGTTCTTATCGTTGTCATCGTCGTCGTCAATGTTGGCGTCATCGTCGTCGACACGATTGCGGGGCTCCCAGGTCATTTTGTTCTCCTTTTTCAGTCTTCTTCTCGCATTTGCAAACCAGGTGGATACCTGGGTGAGCGTCATTTTAGTGATAATCGCCAGCATTATTTTCTCGCCCTTCGTTGGATAAGGATTCTTTTTGTGCTCGTTCAGCCAGGCTTTAAGCGTTGACGTCGTCTCGCGCGTCGCATTCTTACGCCTGGCTCCATTTAAGTCCATGCCATAACTGCAAATCAAGGAAATCGTAGTCAACGAATTAGAAACTGGTATTAAACGAGAAAATCGCAATGTTTGAAATGCCGTCGGCTGTTAAAGCTTCTACACAGGTGGCAAAAATAATAGGAAAACTTTGCTGTTGGGGTCTGGCAACTTTAACGGCCCATCTGTTACCAGGCTGGGTTTAAATACATACGTACATACATACATTACATATATGTATATGTATGTGCGCAATGTTGAACTGGTCCCCAAGCTATTAGGAGAGCATCATCGATGGCACCAGCAGTTGTCCACTCTCAGCCATTGTGTGCAACATTTGTTTATAATAAACACATTTTCCAGCCATTGTCCCCGTGCCCAGTAAGCATTTATGTACACATGTGCAGTTTGCGGTCTGGCAACACATTTCGGTACTGACCCCGCGCGACCACGGTAAATGCATTGGGCGCGACAAATATGTGTGTGCAGCAACTGTCCTTTATCGTTTTTTGTGGGCAGTTAACATGGACATACATACATATTGGTGCGTGTGTTTGTATGCTTGTCCATGTATACATGGCGCATTCACAAGTGCATCCCATAGACAGCAGCGGAACAGCAGATATGCGTACATATGTAGCTGTCCCATTTGTGTAGTTTCCAGCCAGCTGCACAACTGCCGGACTGACTGATACTGATGCCATTTCGCAGCAGCAGCTGCCTCTCGCTCGCTCTTTCCCCTGGTCTTTGTGTGTGTGTATGTGTGTGTGTGCGTTGCATTAATTAATTTAAATTTGAAAACGAAGTGTCGCCGAGTGCAAAACACCTGCGCCGACAGCCAACTCTGCCTTTGATCACTTGACAGTTGAATAAATTTTTTTAATTTTCCTATCAACGTCCGGCGGGTTTTGCTTGTGCCACACACACACAACACACACACACAAACACACACACACAAGCACACTTGCACTCAAATATAGAGAACACTCACTTTAAAGCTGGCATAAGCGATACCAATACAAATATCGATACTGATGCCGCTCGCGTTGTTTAACACTAAAGCAACAAATGGCAAGAAACACAAGCGTGCAGCGTCCACGCCCCTACTAAATCGGAGAAGGTGGGGCCCTAAGCAATCACAGCGACATCCACATTTCTTGCGAGTTTACCCCCACTGAATTCGGAATCGAATTCGCAGGGCTCCGGCGGCACGTCACGGCGAAATAACTCAAAATTGATTTATTGTGAATATTATTCGATAGACAACAACAGCAACAACAACGACATGACTCAACTTTCAAATATTGTTATGGGTGTCAATTACGGTAGAAACGATGCGCGTGCGAGACCGAGAGCGAGAGAGAGAGAGAGAAGCGCACTCTACCTGTGCGGAACGTGACGTGACGGGATGTTGTCGATTGTTTAAACGACAACTCTGTTTGGAAATTTATGTGTGTCGGCAGCTTTTTCGATGCGTTCGCCAGCGGAAGCAACGCCCGACGGCCGATCATCAATTACAAGCAAATAAATTGTCGTTAATGATGGAAAATCAAAAATGTAAGTGCGTAAGTAAGCATGTAAGTGCATAAGTGTATGTGTGTGTGCATGTGTGTGTGTGTGTGTGCATGCCAATGTGCATGGCTTTTACTTTTAACGCACATTGCGGCTAAGTTGATTGCCGAATTTGGCCTGCATTTGAATGCAGCTGCATGCACGCAACTGTGGCAACAACTTTCGACGGCCACTGTCACTGTGCTCCTGGCTATCGGCAAGTGGCTACCGGCAACTGGCAACTGGCAACTGGCAACTGGCTGTTGGCCAGGGCCGCGCCCTACTTGAGCCATGGTTTCATGTGCTGGTCACGTCGCTTGGGTGATGTGTTGGCGTTGATCGCCTGTCGGACCACCGTTCATGTTCTCGCCCGTCGCGAGTTGAGTCTTTTGTTATACTAGCTCTCTCTCTCTCTCTCTCGCTCCTGGAGGTGGCTCAATGTCAAACTATTGTTATTCAACGATCGCACTTACCTATTGAAGGGATAGCCGGCAAAGGCCGCGTCATACGGGTGATACATTGATGGATACGGCCACGGAGCACCGCCGGCCACCAGATTTTCCTTCAAGTCGATGCCAGCCTGCAATAAAATAACATAAAAAAAATGAAAAACATTATCAATTAAAATGTGTTTGTAGATGAATAATTAGAGTCTACAATGTTGGACATTGCTATCTGGATGTGAACCGCTTGACCAATAACCAAGGCCTTGAACCGAAATTATTAAAAATCATGTTAAACAAATCATTAGTACATATTTTACGCGTTCAGGCCTTATCAAATTGCGCTTACAATGGGACAGAATCGAATCTTGAAAGCTTAAAATAATTGATGCGTCTACATTAAGTTGAATGGAGCAGAACAAAGCAGAGATTAGCCAAAATAGCTTTGACCAAAAACATTAGCTGATAAATTTAAACAATAGTTTTGGCCTAAATGCCATTTAATGCCGCCCATTGTCCGGCTACACAAATTTGATAAGCGAGAGCAGCGAATCCAAGCGTGCCAGCCGACCATGAGGACAAGACGTGACCAAAGGGCGTCCGCATCCGCGTCCACGTCTGCACATCAGCTTTATATAGTAATTCACAGCTATTTAATTTGATAATGAGAGGCGAATATATAAACTCACAAACACACACATGTATATATATATATGTATCTGTGTGTCGGATTAAAACATATGTCAGGCTGTGGGCATCTCTTGCCACAGCGCGTAATTAAAATCACATATAGAGAGACAAGCGCTTGTGTGTGTGTGTATGTGTGTGTGTGTTTGTGTTTGTGAAATGTTGATTAAGTGTAACATGACAATTACTTATATACACATTTAGTAATTTAGTCTTGTCTAAATTCACTGCGACAGATGTTGATGTCAGCTGTTTGTCGTGTACCAAGTGATAACGACTAAAGATTGCAACGGGCCCAATCCGACCAAAAAGGGGCAAACGTGTTAACGGGCCGAAGACCAGCTGCTGCCATGATAACAGAAAGCTGCTTTCGATTAAAAAAGAAACCACTTACTGCAGGATGTGCGGATTGCCAAAGGAATATATAAAAAAAATACCATTTAATTTTCTTAGACTTCCTCTCAGTTAATACGGGAATTATAGTAAATAATTGTCAAAGCTGTTTTCTACAAGTAATTAAATACTTTAAATAAGCTAAAGACAATTTCCTCAATTTAGGAATATTCCATATTTTTAAAAAATATAAATTCAGTTTCAAGATTTACTTAATTTAATTTTAGTTTCTTTAGGTTTACTCAAACTGAACAGAAATAATTCTTACTTTTAATTAGTTTATATTTAGTTTCTTTAGCTTTACTCGAATTGAATATAAATAATTTTTAATTTATTTCATTTTTATTTTGTTACTTTAGCTTTACTCAAACTGAACAGAAATATAGCTTTACTCAAACTGAACAGAAATAATTCTTACTTTTAATTAGTTTATATTTAGTTTCTTTAGCTTTACTCGAATTGAATATAAATAATTTTTTCTTTTAATCAATTTTTATTTAGTTTCTTAAGCTTCACTCAAACTTAACGTAAATGTTTTTTTACTTTTAATCAATTTATATTTAGTTTATGTAGCTTAACTTGAACTGTTTATTAATTTGTTTTCTTTAAATTATTTATAATTCTTTTCTTTAGCTTTATTCAAACTAAACATAAATGATTTTATTTTAATTAATTAATGTTTAGTTTCTTTAGCTTTACTCAAACCGAACCCTAATAATTTTTAATTTATTTAATTTTTATTTTTTTACTTTAGCTTTACTCGAACTAAATATAAATGATTTTTACTTTTAATTAATTTATATTTAGTTTATTTAGCTTAACTTGAACTGTTAATTAATTTGTTTTCTTTAAATTATTTATGATTCTTTTCTTTAGCTTTACTCAATCCGAACCTTAATAATTTTTAATTTATTTAATTTTTATTTTCTTACTTTAGCTTTACTCGAACTAAAAATAAATGATTTTTCTTTAATTAATTTATATTTAATTTCTTTAGCTTTGCTCAAACTGAACATAAATAATTTTTACTTTTAATCAATTTATATTTAGTTTTTTAAGCTTAACTTGAACTGTTTATTAATTTTTTTCTTTTAATCAATTTATATTTAGTTTCTTTAGCTTTGCTCAAACTGAACATAAATAATTTTGAAATTTATTTAATTTCTATTTAGTTTCTTGGATCAACTGAATTTGTTTCCTGTTTAAGTTGCTCAGTGACAACAATTTAAATATCACTTTAGTGTAAAATTCTGTTCGTTTCTTCAAGTGTTCGTTTAAGCCCTAAGTGGGGCATCATTTGTAATCGATGCAACGTTCGTATTGTGTTACTTTTTTTTTATATATATATTTTTATTTATATCTTTTGTCGTTTTCAAGAACTGCCTAAGTCCACGTAGCGCAGTTGGCACACGAAGTCAAAGGTCAGGACAACAGCTTGAACATGATGTAAAATCAACGATTGATACGCATCTGGGAACATGTCGAAACGAAGTGTTCTGTCTGGTGGCTGGTGGCTGGACTGGTGACTGGTGCCTGGAGTAGGTAGTTCCGTTTGTTTCAGTGAAGTATGCGAATTGAATGCGACATTGAGGCGACTGAATGCAGTTGTTGTTGTTGTTGTTGTTGTTGTAGTTGCTGCTGTTGCAGACGAGGGCTGCTGCCAAATCGGAAATATTTGTGTGTGTCGCCAATATGAGAGAATGTTGCCGGTTGGAACTCTGCTTAGTAGCGATATCAACGCCAATCGCCAATGGCAATGGCAATGGAAGAGGAACACGACCGAACGAAGGTTCGCATGCCCAGCATGTGGTGAGTTTTGAGCCAGAGCCAAAGCGATAGAGAGACTGATAACCGGGCCGACAGAGATCTGCTTTGGCCCCTGTGGCCGCCTCTTCTTCTCTTGGTTGTCTCTCTACTGACAGCAGCAGCAACAGTCGCAGCAACAGTCGCAGTCGCAGTCGCAGTTCGCAGAAGTCATTTAGCAAAACGTTTTACAACCTTTTGGCCAACTCTGACAATATTAAATTACAGTTCTTGAATGCAGAAATCCACAAGTCGCCGCGGAAGGTCGAAAGTTGCTGCCGAGCGATCAATTACCAGTTGGAGCCCGTTGGCCGATTTCAATTCAGTGATTCCTCAATGAAAACGCCAAGGGTCGCCCGGCCCGAGTCTCTGAACCGGTTTCAAGTTTTACAACTTACAACAATAATCGGATTCAACTATCAAACGTGCAACAGCAGCAGCAGCAGCAGCAGCATGTTACAGCAGCAACATCGAGAGTATCCGCATCCGCATCCAGGGAGCGTGTGTGGAGTGCGTGCTGCATATGGACACGGGACGTGGGACATGGATGGGACATGGACATGCGAGTGAAGCGCATTCGCCGCAACCAACAACACATAAATTGTTGCGTTTGCTACTACTTTACAATTGAACCCAGTACCGGATTGGAACGGATCGGATCGGATCGGAACGAAGTGGAGCGGAGTGGAGCGGAGAGGATTGTCGGCTACCCAGATTTTTAGCGTGTGATGCAAAATATTAACAACATGAACAGTCGACATGTGTGCAACTACGTTTCGCGTTTATTATTACCGGTAGTGCTAACAACCACAACATTAACCAGCATCCATTACGGCCCATGCAGTATTTAGACCAGAACCAACATGGATTCAGCCAAATGCGATAGTAACTGATATATGCGAATGTCTGTTAATCTATGCGTGTGTGTGTGTGTGTGTATCAGGAAGTGATTCATTTTTTTTTTTTTTTTTTTTTTTTTTTTTAATATAATAAAATAGGTTGAATTTTTAAATTGTGAATTTTGTCTATTGAGTGTTAATCTAAAATATGTTTTGGTTATTTTTTTTAAATTTTCTTCTTATTTAAATAACTCTTTTCGTTTCTTTCTTTTAATTATTTATAATTCTTTTCTTTAGCTTTATACAAACTGAACATATTTGATTTTTATTTTAATTAATTAATGTTTTTTTAATTTTTATTTTGTAACTTTAGCTTTACTCGAACTAAAAATAAATGATTTTGTGATACTTCTTTTAAAATATAAAATAAAAATAAAATTGAATTGTTTATGGCTTTTGGCCAAGACTTAAATGACAGTTATCCCCAGCGACAGATCGTTGGCATTGGCGAGATTGGAACTGTGTTGGTTCACAGCTACTAAATTAATGAATTCATATTAAAGGAGAGGAAGGAAGGGAGGAAGGGGAGGGGGGGAATTTCATTGTTAACTAAATACTGGGCCGCTTGAACGAACATTAACCGACACCGACAATTGGCCGACACGTCGCGACAGAACGTAACGAAACGGAGGCGTCTCCCGGTTGCAAGGCTGGCGTTGCACGCCTGTGGTCTGTCGCCTGATGGGCCGCGATGCGAATGATGCGCGTAATGACGGGTCGAGTTAATTAATTGCTGCTTCGATTTAAAAATAAACGCACGTTTACCCGCCGCATTCCTGTCTGTACTCATTGGAACGAGCCGCGACCGAAGAATGAATGGAATCAGAAACAGAATCTCAATCAGAATCTCAATCTGAATCCGAATCCGAATCTGAACCAGATTCAAACGTATCTGAATGGGCGACCGTAGGACTTTGACTTTCAAAATAGAATGTTGGCCCGAAACGAAACGGAACGGGGCTAAAATGCCGTCGGGCGGCGTGTTGTTGACAGTTATTGCGCTCTTGCCGCTTATAAAGTTGTACAACTGTGCTTTGTGGCGCCCCCTTGGAGCTGTTGTTGCTGCCACTGTTGCTGTTGTTATGTGAAAGTTGTAAGTGTGGTTTTGTTGTTGTTGTTCGTTGTTGTTCGTTGCCATGACTGCTAATTTGTTGTTTGTTGTAGGCAGCCATTCAAACATTCTCGTAGACACCCAAATGTATTAGTGTGTGCGTGTGTGTGTTTGTGTGTGTATAAAAGTGCAAAATTTACTGTTAACGAACATTTTCAACTTTGCCAAAAAGCCAAACAACAACGGCAACAACACAAAAAACTTTCCACAACACTTACAGCAACAATGAGCATGGGTAAATGTATTTAGTACTAGACCGGAGCTGTGTCCCCAACTCCAGACGTCACCTTGCCATTAAGGGCAGCAACCCCCGAAAAACAACACGACGACGACGACGACGACGACACTTCGACATTTTGAAAGTTGACAAATCAGTGCATGTACATTCTCCAGGCCAGCTCCCAGCTCCCAGCTCCCAGCTCCCAGCTCCCAGCTCCCAGCTCCCATTCTGGCTCCTGTGTGTGCCTGGGGGTTGTTTCGTGTCCTGGCTGTTGTCGGTTGGTGCAAGCGAGCGCTTCCATTTGTAGTAGTTGCCTTCTTCTTCTTCTACTCTCTTCTTCTTTTTTTGGCTACATTTTGGCAGCGGCAAAAGTTTTTGGCTCCCACAGGACGAGGATATGGATATATGTGTACATGCGTCTTTGCTGTCTTTGTTGGCCCTCGAGCAAGATTATTGTCGAGTGCGAAATTTCATGCCTGCATTGTTGTTGACGTCGTTGTTGTTGTTGTTGCTGTTGTTGTTGATGATGTTGTGGCACTTACGCAGAGTATGAAAAAGTCAATATACACTGCCAAACCAGTCTGAACTTGTGAGTGCAGGACTTGAGGATATATACATATGTATATGTATCTATGATTGGCGTTGTCTAATTGGGCAGCTGAATCAGGCAAGGATGCAACATATGCGCTAACGTCTAACGTCAAGGATAAACGAAACAGAGAGATAAACTGACATTTGAAGGAATGATGGAAAGGGGCCTTCGTTAAGGTTGAGGGCGGATCACAGGGCGGACGGGCGGACAGGCGGACGGGCTGTCACTTGCGTGTTGACAAATTTATTAATAAGGTACGAAATGCGGCAGTCGACGCCCTCAACAACGGGATACACCGGGCGCGGCCTGTTCCCGTTAAAGTTGCCAGGCCTATTTGTTGGCAGGCGGCGCTCTTCAAATGTTTCTTTGCCATTTGAAATGACAGGCGGGGTCCGGAGTCACAATTCCAACTTCGGGGCCATCATCCACCATTTAGCATGCGTCGTGGCCGTAAGACAACAGCAACGTTAAATATATTCCCGTGCTGCGCCAGAATGACAGCCGCTTGACAGCTTGTGTCAAAGTAATGAATCCACCGCACAGAGCCGACACTTTAACAACACTTCCCCCAGGCAACAAAAAAAAAGAAAAAAAAAAAAACACATTGCCACGTATTCTATGCGGATGCTAAGAAAAATTGCTCCAGTTTAAGCGCCGGCGGCTATTGAACAAAATAAAAAGAAAAAAAAAAAAAAAAAAAAAAAAAAAAAAAAATGAAATGCCGCTGTGACTAATTACGATCGCCGGATGATTTATGCAGCTGTGCGCGCGTCCGGAAAATTTGAAAATTCGAAAAACTATTTTGCCATTTAAACGCCTCAATCAATATAAAAATATGCGTATGCATGCAACTATTCTCAGTACGAACACAAATATATACAAAAATAAAGAAATATACATATATACATATATGTATGTATGTATATATATATATATATCCTATTTGCTTTGTCAGCGCTGCGTAGGCGACTTTTTGAGAGCGACAGTGTTTAATCACCAATCGATAAATTTCGAATGCGACGAAATATTTTGTTGTTGTTGTTGTTGTTGTTTTTTTTCAGCTTTTTTTTTGTTTATAACAATAGGGCTGGCGGCAACAAAACAAAAACCAAATTTATGCAAAACCGCAGCTACTGGCGGCAGGCCGGTTTTGTCTGTCCGTCCGTCTGCCTAAGCTTCTTCAAATGCAAATCAATATACTTAAACACACACACACGCACACACACAGAGAGACTATATGCATATATATGTATATGTATTTATACACGACTTTTAGTAAGTAGTTCGACGATCGATTTTTTTTTTAGTCATTAGTGGCGTCTGCTTAAACACACACACACACTTTCACACACACACACACACACACACACACACACACACACACTTGCACACACTCACTTGTGTAAATTATGAATATTGGCCAAGAGCGCTACTAACTGTTTAACAGACTCAAGTATTATCAGCATACAAACTGGTTCAAATCGATCCATTTATATTCTTTATTTATTTCACACAAATTTCTTTTGTTTACGCTTCAGTTATTCATAATTTTTCTTTTTTGTAGGCATATTTGCATTTTTGAACACTAATTAATATGCTTCGAAAATATTTGACAGTCAATTTTTGTCAAATTTAGATCTGAGAAAACTCTAATATATATTTTAATTTAGACTTGTCATCAATTTGTTTTTTTTTTTTGCTTTTCGTTTGTCACTTTATTTTTTTTTTTTTTTTGCATTTTTCACATTCAGTTATTTTCGTGGAAATTTATTTATATTATTTACACAAATATTTATTTTGTGATAAAGCTTTTCTCTATGCTATTAAATCTTTGAGAAAATGCATGCAGATAAATTTATTTAATTGTGTGAGCTACTTTTAGACTTAAAGAATTTTTTGAAAATTATAAATTAAATTATTTATTATTTTATGGGAAAAGCGAAACAAATTTGTTGTCAACCTGGAATTTTATCAGCTTAAAAATTGCTTTGATTGGAAACTGAATTTTAATTTTTATTGAAGTTTTTTAAATCAACAAAATTCCATTTTTTGAGACCTATTTTAATTTAGTTTTAAAGTTTTTTGATCTAATAATTAGAATTCACAAAAGAATACTCTTGAAGTAACTGATCTTGATTTAGATAAATAAATTCATTATTCTTTAAACTAAAAAAAACTTTTTTAAATCCAAAAATAATTGAATTTCTTTAACTAAAAACAATTTCTTTCAGCTGGTCCTAAAATTTGCATATTAGAACTCTTAAATGCAGTCAAACTTTCCTATAGCGAAGTTTAAGGGAAGTTTATTATATAGAAAATTTTATTATTATTATATTCTCTATACAGGAATAATTTTATAATATAAAGAAAATAAATATTTTGCGCGCTTTAAAAAAATTGGTAATAAAGAAAACTTCGTTATAGGGAAGTTTGACTGTACTCTGTATTAAGATTGAGCCTGACTAATTTTGTTGAAATACAATTGAAATGAGCGGAAATGTTTTTTGTTTTCGAAGAGTGAAAAAAGTTTTGTATTTGTGAATAAAGCAAGAATTTTATATTTAAGACTTTGTCTTAGCCCTAAGTTAGTTATGAATAACGGACTTATTAAATGGCTTATTGACTGGGACTGGGCAAGAGGATCGGCTAATTGAGTGTCTTCGTTTCCATATGTCAACTAAATGGCAAATGATTATTTGAGAATTCGAGTGAAATCCGGTCCGAGTTGCGGTCCTAGCGTCGCCATGGGTGTGCTGACCCCTAGTTGCAGCCCCCCCCCGCACCCCGGTCCGTCGGTCCGTTGGTGACCCTCGGCACGGCATGTGGTCGGTCGCCGGGCGAAGTCAAACCAAATAGAATTGTTTGCAAACAAAAGCAAATTACACGCTGCTATTAGAAATAATTCGGCGAACAATGGAAACGTTGTGAAGCGCCGGACATGCTGTAACAGAGCAGACACAACTAAAGGAGAACGAGCAGAAGAAGAAGAATGTCCCGATGTTTATTGTGGCCAAGAGCGAGCTCAGTTTTGTGGCCAACACAATAATAATAATAAGCCTGCAGCCGCACTCGAAAGGTCAGCGGGCTAGGACCAAGTCTTGACAAATCTGTGCCTAGAATGCCAATAGCCCAAAGCGGCCCAAAAGCCAACAGAGACAACAGAGAACAGAGAACACAAACACATGTTCGGAAGCACTGCAGCCAAAAGCTGCTTGCGTGGCCCAGGCACACGATCAAATGACGAGGACGTGGACTTGGATGTGGACTTGGATGTGGATGTGGACGTTGTCGGTGGTCTCTGCTTAGGACGTTGGACAAATTCACAAATTTATTGCACCATTGTTAAGAGGGATGAGTTATGAACAGGCCGCGTTGTCGTTGTTGGCCAGCATTTTATTTGGCTTTTGTGTTGTTTGGGGTTCACTTACCGGATTTGCGTAGAATGGCGGCTGATCGGCGGCGATGCCCGACAGGTAGGCAGACATGCCCTCCGGATAGACGCCGAGCGGTACGCCGCCGGGTCCAGCGACGAGTCCGCCGGCGGCCGCCAGCCGCTGATAGTTAAGCATATCGTATTGGCAGGAGCAGATTGTCTGGCCGCTAACGGGATCCGTATAAATGGTGCGTCCGGTGTCGCAGCAGCGATTCGGATTTGGATTTGGATTTGGATTTGGATTCGCATTTGGATTTGGATTTGGATTTGGATTCGGATTTGAATTGGGATTGGGATTGCCGGCCGGCGGTGGACCGGGCAAGGATGAAGGACCTGCAACGCTGCTGGCGGCATTTGAGGCGCCATAGGGCGTAACCGCCGCCGAGCAGGGCGAACCGGAACGTGCGCCCGGCGGCACCGTGGAGGTGACCATGCCGGCTGGGCCGGCGTTAACGGTCAGTGGCAGGGGCAGGGGCAGTGGCAGCTGTAGTGGCAGGGGCAGGCCCGTTGGCAGCCCGGCGGCTGCGGCGGCAACGGCAGCGGTCAGCGTTGGCCCCGTACCGGCGCCGTGGCCGGAGCCGTTGCCCGTCGACGGATGCGCTAGCGGCGGCAAAGGCGGCAGCGTCGATGTCGTCTGTGGATGCGGCGTCTGGGCGGCGTTCGAAGTGGGCGTGGTAGGCGATGAGGCAGCTAGACGAGTCGAAACGGCATTCTGCAAAAAACCAAAAAAAAACACACACACAAAAAACATTAACAAACCTTAGTTTAAAAAACGAACTCTGTTTACTGTACCTGGTTGCTACCAAGTCATAAGTAGGAGCTACCAAGCCAACAGCTAGCGGCAAAACTTAATTAAAATCGTTGGACTCTCTTATCAAAGCGATAAGCGCTGCACACACACACACGCACACACACACATACACTCTGACAGTTGCCTGTTGTGGACGACCCTAGCCAGCCAGCTTCGACATGGGTCCTAGGTGATCATCAAAGTGGGGCCGCCATTAACAACAAATCATGTTTTCGATTGACAACATTGATTTAAATTACACAGCCGATTGCAGCCAAAGAACATGTTTATGTGTGTGTGTGTGTGCTGGTGTGTGTGTGTGTTGGGACCTGGCTTTGTGCATCTTGGTCCGTGCCCATGTTCTTTGTTGCTGTTGTTGTTGTTGTTGTTGTGCACATAAGCCTATCGCGCACTTTTGTCAACACTTTTAGTCAAGCAACAACGAACAACCAGCAACAACAACCAGTTACAACAACAACCAGCAACAACAACAACAACAGCACGCACACATTCGCACATTCTGCAAAGAGACACAAACAAGTTTCCAGTTTTTTATTTATTATCGTCTCTTTGGCTGCTTTCGTAAACTTTTCTCGATTTTGGTTTGGCTTTGCTTTAGTTTGTCGGCTTCTCCACGCTGCTTTTTTTTTTTTATACGCCAAACTGTGTGTTTTTCCACAACTTCCCCCCTTTTGGCCGGTTCCCGTATGTGTCCCCCCCCCCCCCCCTACCCCCTACCCCCTTCCCCCTTCTCCCCCCCCCCTCTTTTTCTACCCCCCCTCTCTTCAAATGACAACTCAAGTGGCCATACGCGATTAAAAATTAATTCTCTGACCCATATGGGCGTCCGCTTTTGGTAGCTGAGAGGAGGGGGAGGGGGTAAAGGGGGGGGTAACTGAGGCGGGTTGGGTTATCAGTTGGCGCCTTTGAAACGGGCCGACGCTGATGTTTATCATGGCCTGGTCGGCCATGTCTTGTGCCTTTAATGTACGAATATAACACACACACACACACACACACACACACATATATACATTTATATATATGCCTTTAGTTGTACATCCAAAATGGAAAATGCTATCGAAACGAGTATTTGAATAAACAAATGGTTGTTCGTTTAGTCGACAACTTGAGAATTATTCGAAAGTGTTGAATATCCATACACTCACTTAATGTGTGTGTGTGTAAGTGTGTGTGTGTGTGTCTTTATGTGTGACTGAGGAATTTTTATCTAAACAGCGATTTGCATTTTTCGCTGCGACTTCAATTCGGATTTCGGTTTCGGTTTCAGTTTCGGATTCAGATTCGGATTCGGATTCGTATTCGGTTTCAGTTTCAGTTTTCTTTCGTTGTTCTACAAGTTGCATTTCACATTATTTGTTGTTTTTTTTTTGTAGTTGTTGTTGTTGTTGTTGTTTTTTTTGTATTTGTTTATCGCAAGCATTTTATGGGCTCTTTTCATAGCGCTTGTTGCCGTTACTTATTTGTAATTAATGTGCCAATGTGTATCTGTATGTGTGTGTGTGTGTGTGTGTGTGTGTTTGTATCTGTGTGTTTGTGCTGGCGCTGAAGTGTCAAGTATAAGTTGAATTGATTACATTTGACCAAAGAGGCAACATTAACTTGCCATATTTGCCACTATGTAGATCAGATTACCATTACGAGCATGTCTTTGATTTTTTAAATACATGCACAACACACCAACACACACACACACACATAGACACATGTGTTCGAACAACAGTAACAATTACAGCAGCCGCAAAGTATTCGCTACTTTAAAAGTTGTTCGGGGGTTGGATTGTGAAGGGGGGGGGGGGGGCGGGGGAAAGGGGAAGGGGGGGGGGGGGGCTAGTATATAAGTTCGTTCTCATTTGGCATCATGTTCGTACACATGTCGAGCTACCGCTATCCGAGCAAAATATACTATATTCTGGCACGCTGTACAACAATGTGGCACAAAATGTTCAATGGCTGACATTTGGGGATTCGAAGTGGATTTGGCAGACATCGATTTGAAATTTCTTTTGTTTCAATTTATTTTTAAATGTCTACACGCTTCGCGCCCTCTCGCTCGCACACACAGTGCTGGCTTTGTCGAGTCCAATTGCCGCAACAAACAACTTGTCGAACAAGTTACAAATTTATTTGTGGATCTCACTTAAATCAATTTTTTTTTTAACTTTATTTATTTTACTTTGTGTTCAGTCGAATTTATATGAAAAAACTAGTGTGAAAATTTTAGCTGCAATCCTGAAAGCTTCTCAAAATATCTATTTGTACTTCTTAGATGCTTTTAGCTGAGCATTCAAAAGATATTTTGTATAAGTATCTGTAGATACATATACTTTATTTTAAATAATTGTCTTTTCAAACATATATTTCTTATTAAATATACATTTACTATATTTACTTTATAATTTATGCTGTTTAATTTAATTTAATTTATATATAATAAATACATTAATATCAACTTTATATAAGTTTAACCATTTACTGCAGATCTTCATTGCTGAATTTGAAATAATAATTTTAATTTATTTTCAATTGTTTTTAACTTCAAATCAAAGTGGAAAATCAAAACCCCTTCTTTAAATTTTTGTTAGACCGGCTTAACTACATATATACATACATATATATTATATATATATGTATACATTTTAAAGTATGACTTTTCAGCTGGGGAAAATCGTGACTTAAAACATTTTCTTGGTTTGCTTTCAAGCCGAACTGAATTAATTATAATAAAAAAATGAGTTGAGGCTCTCTTTTATAATTGAATTGTTTCTTATTTCCAGTCCAAAAAGGAATTATATTTAATAACTATATTTAAGTGTTTGCCCTTTAATTCAGTAGTAGAATTTTTTCAACTTAGCCAAAGTATCTCAAAGGCAGATCTTCTTTAAAGAATAGTCAATATTATAAAAATAATAATATTATAAAATTATTGTTAGATCAATTTATCAGTCTCATTTAATTATAAAGCTTTATCCGGTTTTAACTAATTTTTATTAAGCTAACTAACATGCTAAGCTGTGTTTATCTATTCCCATTTAATTTATGGCAGAACAAAAGTTGATCATTGATTTTGCTCCTATCAATAGTTTATATAATCGATTGTTTGTACTAAATATATTTAAGCAGCCAGCAGGCTGATCGATATCTTTAGATTGCAGTTAGTGTTAAGTGTTAAGTGTTGTGTTTTAGATACATACCATTACTAAACAGACACCGGTTTCATTACTGTGCACTGTCATTTAATTTGGCTTTGGTTTTTAACTCGAACTAATAATTATAGTCAAAACGCACGGCACGAATTGAAAAATATTAAAAAAAAGCGCACAGTTTCCAATTTGATTGAATTGGCTAAAAAAAATGTTGCTGCAACTTGTGCATTAACTGTAATATTCAATATTTCGCGACGTTCTTGTTGTTGTTGTTGTTTGTTTGTTTTTTATATTGATTATTATTTGACGAATTTGTGCATTAAAACTTTCAATTGCCGGATGTTTATGTGTGTGTGTGTGTGCGCGTGTTTGTTTTGTATTTGGGTATGTGTGTGTGTGCGTACACTAAATTTTAATTTTCAAAATTTGCGCGACTTGCGAACTTCACAGAGTTTGTTCCATGATGCGCCGATTAGCCGACGGTCAAACGTTAACGGTTAAACAATCCAAGAGCCGGGAACAGTTAGCTGCACACTAAGTGGAAAACTTAGCGCCTGCTGATTATTGTTGTTTGTTTTTTTTTTGAATACTTATGCCAGGTTACATTGGCCGCGGCGAAGACGTAGGCGTAGTCGGAGTCGGGATCGAAATCAGAATCAGAATCAGAGCCAGAGTCAGAGTCAGAGTCAGAGGCGAAGGCGATGGCGATGGCGATGGCGAGCCAATGCAATACGGTAAACACACTGAATGTAGTCGAGGCGAGGCGGCACGACAGGCGACTAGCGCTGCTGGCGTTTGCACTGGCGCTGGCACTGGCACTGACAGAGCCACTGACAGAGGCAGAGGCACAGACACGGACAGGCGGCACGAACGTACGAAACGAACGAACGAACGATACGAACAATCTGCGTAACAGCCAAAAGTAGACTAACATGAGTTTCTTGAGCAACTACAAAGTGTACGACAAATGGGAATTACACGACAACCGACAATCGAAAAACAGCGAAAACAGCAACAACAACAACAGCGGCGAGCGGCAGTCGCACACAGATAAGCGTCGACTCGCACACAGATAATGCCCAGCTGTCGCTGTGTGCGTGCGAGAGCGCAACGCTATGCGAGCCAAAACGAGTTTCTCCCTTAATTGGTTTCGTTGTATGCGTGCATTTTGCGCTCTCTGTCTCTCTAGCTCTCTGAATTTATGCAAGTGTGCGTGCATGTTCGGGTGTGTGTGTTGTTTTTGTATCTGTAAAAGCAGAAAAAGTATCAACAACAACAGCAACGAACAGCGACCGTAACAACGGCAATAATGATTATCATTAAAAGTGGGCTGGCTGTTTGTCACGCGGCCATTGGTGCGAGCGAGATGGCATTCTGCCGAGCAACGAGAACCGGTTGCGTCACGTTGTCGAGCAAAGGGGAACGTTGGTGCAAAGAGGGGAAGGGGGGCGGGGGGCAGCGACAGCAAACGGCTACAACTACAACTACAGGCGGCACAAAAAGTATCTGAAAGCTGAAGCTGTCGCTGCCGCTGCTGCTGCTGCTGCTGCTGCTGCTGTTGCTGCTGCGACCATAAATAAAGTATCTGGCTAATGTGGTGCGCGCGAGCGAGATAGCATGTGCGAGGAGTGCCCACGAATCGCATTTGCTCAGCACGTTGTTGCTTGTTGGTTGTTGCCTGTTGGCTGTTGGCTGTTGTCGTCGTCGTCGTCGTCATCGTCGTCGTCGTCGTCGTCGTCGTCGTCGTCGTCGTCGGCATCGTGTGGACTCCGAATGCGGCTCTGGCCGCTGTCGTCGTCGTTGCTGCTGCTGCTTCTGCTGCTGTTGCCGCCGCGTGTTAAGTGCGAGCGAGGCAGCAGAACATGAAAAAATTAACTTAACAACTAGAAAAATGGCTGTTATTGCGTGTTGTTGTAAATGCCGTTGTATGTATTTGTACGCACTGTTGTTGCCTTTGTCGTGTATTGTTGTTGTTGCTGCTGTTGCTACTTGCTGCTGCTTGCTGCTGCTTGCTGCTGCTGCTGCTGCTGCCGAGCCACACAATCGTTGGGGGCTTGCAACTGAAATGTACGCTACGTTGTACAAGTATTTGTTGCCATAAACAACACGAGCAACGAGAAAACGAACCGCTCGAACCGTAATGGAAATAAGAAAAACTTGATGAACATGAACAAAACTCGTAAAAGGGGTGGGCCAAACGTTTCAGCTTCTGCTGCTGCTGCTGCTGCTGCTGCGGCAACTGCTGCTGCTGCTGCTGCTACTTCAGCTTCAGCTTTAGCTTTAGCTTCAGCTTCAGCTTCTGCTTTAGCTTCAGCTGCGCTCAGAGTATGGTATTATTATCATCCTCTGCCGTCGCTGCGTTGACCATGTTGCTGGATTGGCGGCATCTTCCGCGCCGCTGCTGCCGCTGCTGGCGCCGACTGTGCCACCGATACCGATACCGACACCGCCACTGGCACTGGCAGTGGCAGTGGCAGCGGCAGCCGCTGTGGCAGTGGCACCGCAGCTGCTATTGCATGCCCGCTTACATTTTATTACGGGGATATTTGTTTTTTGTTGCGCCTGCCGCGCGTGGAGTGGGGTGGGGGGGTTGGGGGTTTCTTTAACTTTTTCTAATTAATTGAAACGCCACTCGTGAGGAGTGACGGCGCCGACGGCTGTCCGCGACAACGAGCCACCGAGCCACCGAGCCACCGAGCGAGCGAACGAGCGAGCGAGACACCGCCAGGCGGTGCAAGCGGGACAACAACTGTGGGTGCGAGCGAGAGCGCGCTTTTCGAATCGTTTTTGTAGCTAAAAGATACATATTTACACGCACATAGATTCAAAATACATCCACACACACATACTTCGACAACTACTGCGTACATGTGTACGAATGTATCAACATATGTATGCCATTTGAATTGGGAAATCGTTGCTGCTGCAGCCAAATTTCATTTTAAGCTTTATATGCCCCCCCAACCCCCACCCCCCACCCCCCTCCCACTCTGGTGGCTGCTGCCTGCCCCCTGCCCCCAGTCCACAAGTGCAGCAACTGCGTGCGGGTGTCGCACACGCCGAAAACAAATTCTTACAGCATTTAAATGAAGTTACTTTGTTGTAGTCATGTAAGTGAGTTGGTTTTGCGACAGCCTCTCTGATACGTTTATCCCGGCCATTGTTGCTGTCCTTGTTGCCCCCTGTTGCCGTCTCTGTTAACGCATCCAACGAATCCTCTGTGGGCCAGCAGCCATTTGGCAGCTGCTAGATGATGTGAACAGAAGTAAATCGCGTTGATGATAATGTTTCTTCTTCATTGAACAACACATCACATTTTAAGCACACACACTGTGTGTGTGTTCTGACCATATACACAAGTCCATAAGCCCAAATACTAATCTGATCGGATCCGAAAGGGGAAGCTTAACTTGCCAGCTATTTTATGACTCTCTATTCATATACACACATACAAACATACATATATGTTTTTATTTATTAAAAGTACTTCTGTATTATTTATGCGTGTTAAACATTTGGAAAACTTTGTCTGATTGAGCAATCATTTTATTTTCGTATTTTCTGCAACCCCTTTTTATTTCTTTCATCAATATAATTTTTTTGAATATCACAAAATTTTATTAAAATAAATTAAAAATTATTAAACAAAAAAATACAGATTAATAGAAAAGTTATAATCAAAATATATATTTTTCAAATTGGTTTTAATTATGGTTTTATAACATACTTTAGGTTATTTTTGTTATAATTATTATTATTATGTTTATCTATAAGCTGACAAATATTCATTCTACATATTTATATATACAATATCTATTCTTACTAACTGATTTTTCGAATCAACAATTTTAATTTTTTTTTAAATATATTCTTTATCTATAATGATACTTGATTTTTCTTTTAGTAAATATTTTTATAAATATTTTAATATGAATTTTCACAATACCAAATTCAACTTAAACATTTTTCTTCTGGCACAACTAAGAATAGGTATAAATATATAAATATAAAAAGTATTCATATATCTTGGTATATATTTTTGTTACTTCAACTTCAATATCTTTGTTCGAAACACAACTGAGAATAGGTATATATATATATACATACATACATATATAAGAAGATTTACAGATATATATTTTTTTCATCAACTTAAAAATTTTTTTTAGGCGAGAATTGGCAAATATATAGTATATACATAAATAAAAAGAAATATATTCGTATATATTTTTTTTACTTATCAAATTAATATCGTAAAATTATTCTTTATTCAAATAAAATTTCATATAATTATCGTTCAAAATTTTCTTGAAAGATATTTCCAAAACAATTTATAAAAATAACTTCTCCAATCTTCTGCTTTTTTTGAGTTTGTTCGTTAGACGATGGTAAATTAAATATAGAATGTACACAACTGAGAATATGTATGTATATACAATATATATATATATATTGGTAGATATTATAAAAAAAATTATTCTCAATTTAAATAAAATTTAATATAATATATGTAATTTATATAAAGGAAAAACATATTTAAAAAAGACTTCTCCAATTTTCACAGCTGTGAATATGTAAGTATATAGGAATATAAATATATATATGTATATATGGGCATATTGTTTTTTTACATATCAATTAAATATTATGGAATAATTCTTAATTTAAATTCAATTTAATATAATAATCAAGCATACTTTATATAAAGAAAATATCCAACATATTTTAAAATCGTGTTCAGTCTTCTGCTTTTTTTATACTTATAAAATCAATACCATAGAATAAAATATTTATATTCGTATATATATTTTTGTTACTTAACAGATTAATATTATAAAATAATTCTTAATTTAAATACAATTTAAGATAATTTATCTAAAGAAAATATCCAACATATTTAAAAAGACTTCTCCAATTTTAACAACTGAGAATAAGTTTAGTATATATATAATAATAATATATGTATATATGTACATATATAAAAATATAAATACTATGGTAAATATTTTTGTTACTTGTATATATTTAATATAAAATCAATCAATAATCAAGCATTATTTATCTAAAGGAAACTGTAAACATATTTAAAAAAAAAAACTTTTACAATCTTCAGATTTTCTTGAGTTTCTTCGTTAGCCTTTAAATTAAGTAAAGAATAGATGGAAAATGTGCTGGTAAAGTGATCTTTGTGTAAATCTTTTGGCGCTCAACTTGCAGCAGCCGAAATCTGTGGCAAGTCGAGTGGAGTCGACTCGAGGCGAGTCGAGTTCGAGTTGAGCTGCCAGGCGGCCATATCCGTTGCCATATTTTGCATATTCTTTGGCAGTAATTGGCCTGCGGGCAACAAATTCAGATCACGTTAAGTCATTGGCGAGGGCACAAAATGCCGTCGCGGTTGCCACAGGAGCCGAGACTGAGGCAGAGACTGGGGCAGAGGCAGCCGCAGCAACAGCCGCAGCTTCCACCACAGCGACATTGCTAGCGCTTGGGTGCAAGGCGGAAGGCGGGAGGCGGGAGGGGGGAGGGGGGGGGGACATCTCTTGAGTGCAGGAGGCGGGCGCTCAATGGCGCTATGGGAGCCAAAGAGGAGGAGGAGGGGGGGCGTGTGGGGGGGGGGGGGGGTCGGGCAACAGCAACAGAAAGAGAAAGCTTGCAACGAAAGCAAACTGAATTTGGCGGCAGCAAAAGCGGGAGGGCTAGATAATGCCAGGACCGTTGCCACCCGCGGGTCGCAGCGCCATCACCAGCCACATCCACATCCACATCCATATCCACATCCACATCCACATCCATATCCACATCCATGTCCACATCCTCAGGCAGAGCCACGGCCACATCGACGGCAGTCGTTAGTCGCAGTCGCTGTCGGTCGAAATCCAGGAACAACGTCAGTCTTTGTTTAACGATTTTTATATTTCGAACACGAGATACATTTGTATCTTTTGTATTTTTCTTGTTGCCACAACTGCACCGTGCGTATCTGTATATGTATCTGTTACCGTCGTTGTACTCGTATTGGTGGCAGCTTATTCTTGCTTCGCATCGTTTCGTTTCGCCTCGATGTTATTGTTGTTCTTGTTCGTGTTCTGTCGTAGATAGCAGCAACAGCAACAGCAACAGCAGCAGCGACGGCAGCAGCGACGGCAGCAGCAGCGACAATCGTTGTTGGTTATTCCCCTTGCCCCTCACCACAATAAGCACCAAGTGCGTACATGTGTGTGTGTGTGCGTGTGTGTGTGCGTGTGTGTGTTTGCACAAAGCCAATGATGATTGTGAGCTTCGGGCTCAATTTTCTTGCCACTTTATAGAGTGTATCTTTTGGAAGCACAACAGTACACACACACACACACACACATATGAAGTGTGTGTATGCGAGTGCGTCGACATGAATTTTAATCTAATAGATACAAATGAAAAGGTGTTTGTTTCGTGTGCGAACTTTGCCATCTCCAACGGGGATACAATCGCAATCGCGGTCAGAGTCCTGTTTTTTTTTTTTTTTTTTTTTAGGCCCAATGCGTGAATTTGTTTTTGAGGAGTCTCTTTGTCTGTGTGTGCGTGTGTGTGTTTGTGTGTGTGTGTGGCTCCTTGTATTGATTCATTTCGAAATGTCTGTTCACTTAGTTTGCCACGTTTTTTATTGTTCCCAGCCGCCCTATTGACGCCCCAGGCTTGGGGGCCTGTGGTTTAGTCCTGTTACGTGCCAACCTCTTGAGAGCGCTTTAATGTGTGTGCGTGTGCGTGTGTGTGTGTGATTGTGATTGTGTGTAGTCTTTGTATTTATTCAAGACTTTTGATTGATTTTCTTGCCAGAGACGACACGCTTTGCCCTTTTCACAGCATTTTTTCTTTTTTTGTATGGTATAGAAAGGACATGAATTAAATATTTATATGGCGCAGTCAAAGACAAGTTGACACTTGCTTTAAAAATAAATACGCTGCCAAAACCGCAGAGAACATTAGCTTTTGAGCTGTCTGAAGACAGGTTCGAGAGGACTCTGGAGGAGGAGCAACAACATCTAGCTAAGTGATAACCGAGCTGCAATTCGTGATGTTGCTGGCGGGTCAACAACAGCAACAACAGCAACAACAGCAACAGTAAAAAGGAACAGCCAACCAAGCGACCGAGGATACCCAGCCAAGTAGTCATTAATAAAGAACTAAGGTAAGAAGAGCCAAAAGGCCTCGACAAAGGTGTGTTCAATGTAAATGTATCTGTATCTGTGTGTTGTTAAGATACATACTGGTACATAGCTGGAGTACTCGCATACATGTGTGCGCCTCGGGGCTGGGTTTAATGCCGGGGTGTAACAAACAAACCAGATAGATGCTCATGGCCTATACACCCATCATCGGCATCGACATGCGATGAACACGAAACAAGTTGTACACAGATAATCATAAATAAACGAGACGCAAGCAACCAGAGAGGAGCACCAGCAACATCCTCACAGCGTGCTTGGTAGGACAAAAAGAGAAGCGAAAACTCTAACGAGCCCAGCCCCCACTCGCCCGTAAGGGGGAGCGAGCAAGCACGACCATGTCGCAACGAGGACACGGATGAGCAGCACGAGCGCCACAATCGTAGTCAGAGTTGGAGTCAGAGTTGGAGTTGGAGTCAAAGCTAGCGCCACTGTGATTGTTCGAGTCGTGCCACAACCACAGTCGCAGTCGCAGTCGCAGTCGCAGTTGCTGCCACAAAAAAAGGGGCAGGGGGGGAGGGGGGACAGGGTACACATCCCTGCAGACAATCGTAGAAACACAGCGAGCCAGATAAAAAGATACTTTTGCTGTCGCAACACGCAGACACAACTGTCTCGCTCGCACTTTTTGGCTGGGGCTGGGCAGAAGATGCAGATGTTTGCCACTGCAACAGTTAACGTGTACAACAGTCAAGAGTTAGTCCAAGGACCTGGCACCAGCACCAGGACATGCCCGCCCTCGTCGTCCTCGAGTTGACCTGTTTAATTAGACGCAGCGCGCCTAACAAGGCCTAAGCTTAAAAGAATGGCCAATTATATAAAGTTGAGATTTTTTTTTCGTTGCTGTTTGTTTTTCTTTTAAGGGCCTAAACATTAATTAAATTCAAGGCGAGCCCAAAACACTTTTCACCGCCCCTTTTGGAATTTTCCTTGCTGCCACTTTCGTGGTTTGGGCGTACAAGTAATAAATTTAATCATAAACCAAAATAAGCGCGTTTAACCACGCTATCTTTTTAACCACCACCCCCCACCCCCACCCACCAACCCCCCTTTTGGAGCTGAATGCCATTTCAATAGATACACGAAAATCATATACTACATACTATGTGTGTGCGTGTGTGTGTGTGTGTGTGGAGGTCCAGTGGAAAACGACTAAACAAAGTGTAACTGATGTTTTTGTGTGTTTTTGCCACAGAGCGCCGCCGAGCGACTGTTGCCGCATCCGAGTTGCAAGTTGCTCGTTGCCAGTTGCGAGTTTTGCCGCCACCTTCTCAGCCAGATTTGCGTTGTTCCTAGTTCATTTTTATCGCGTTAAGTGAATATTGGACATGTGCCCAGTCCACCCCCCCAAACGCTGTGGGGCCTGCCCATAAAACACTCCACACACACACACACACTCCACACACACACACATTGTAGGTTGTTACCTTTGGCAACTTTCTTTTCGGCCTGCCGTGTTTGTGGCTGTTTTTATCGTTTTTCGTTAGGTTTAAGTGTTTATCTTGGGCTCTTTTCATTCAATTTTCTGTTATATCTTTTTTTGTTGTCGATTTTCTATTTTTTTTTTTTTTGGTTTTTTTTTGCGCTCTCGTATCTAACAGTTGTTCGTGTTGTCGCTGCACTCGCTGGGCGTGGCCTATGGTCAATGCAAAGAAGGCGAAACCTAACAGAAACAACAACAACAACAACAAAAAAAAGCAAATGGGAAAATGGAAAAATAAAACCACACGCTCATAGGGGAAGCGAGCAGAGAGCGCGCTCGCAAAAGTTGAATGCTGCTCGGGCGTTTTTAGGGGGTTGCCGTGCGGTGCCATGCGCGTTAGAGGGAGAGCGAGCGCGAGCGCGGCGCGTGCGAGCGAGACGGGGCGCGCGCGCGCGTGAGATAGCAAGAGGAAGAGCTAAAGGCAAAGCAAGAAAATATAATAGAATAAAAATAAAATCATCATCATCGTCGGCAGCCACTATAAAAGCTTGTGTGGGGGTCGCTCGCTCCGCGTCCGGAGCCAACGCAGTGTCCTTGTTTGTCCTTACACAAGCCGAACACATCATAATGAGACAACTTACAGTCGCGTCACGGCAAACTCAAACTTAATTTGAATGAAATCAATTCCGAGACAGTAACAGTTGCCAACTGATTCTCAGTTTATTAATTCGCAATATATATACATACATACATATAGTAGTATATATGTATGTATGTAGTATATATGAAAGTAAAGTAATGTCATCTATTGAAACTTGACCCCCGTTACTCGAACTCGACTCGTTTATATCAATATATAAATACAAGTGCTCGACAAATATTTGCAAACAAAATTTAAGTATTCGTAAATTTGATTCTCGGCACTGCAACAAATCATTTTTGTTCAGATAAATAGATAGATTTGTAATCTGTTTGACAAAGAACAAGTTTTATAAATAATTAATAGAACAAAGTTTATAAATACCATGACATGGGCTTTTCTTTTAAGCCCTTTAGTTTATTATTAACTTCTTCAAGCTAATCGATTGTCTTCTTAAAGTTTCGACAGTTCATTGTTGCTTTAAATGTGGTCTTAACTTTTATTGATTGATTTATTTTTAACTTATAAAGAAGCTAAAGTTTAATATATTATTTAGTTAATATGTTGTCGATCGAGTTAAATAAAATTCAATTCCAAAGCAATCTCTTTGCTCTTAGAGTAATATACTATATTTATATAGATAGTCTTTTAAATATATTCTTTAAGCTTTTTACACTTTATACTCTATACAAAATCCAGTTAACGATTCAATTAAATGTTAATGCGCTTTAATAACAAAATCATTTATTAAGCTCAAATCAGTTAAGAATTTAATATTGAAATCAGAAATCATTGAAAGTGCCAACAAAACGATTGTCAACATGAATTGGTTTTAAACGTGCGAATGTTTGTGTTAGCTGGATATTTTATAAGGTTAATTCCACTTCAGATAATGGCCACATAAAGCCCCAGCTGAGTCTTTACTTTTTTTAATAGACTTCCAAGTGCTGAGAGCACAGCGCCAATTGACATCGGCAAAGATTTTAATTTCACATGTTGACTGCGCCGTCGACTTTGTTTATTTTTATGAACTTTATTAACGCTCTTCGCACGTTAGCGGCTTCACGCCGGGCCAGGAAGGCACTGCCAGACCACGTCTAATATTAATAACAAGCTTGAACCTAATTCCTTATGATAAATGATATAAGTCAACAACCCTCAAGTTGCTCCCCCATTTGATGTTGTTGTTGCTGCTTATTTTTTTTTTTTTTTTTTTTTTTTTTTTTTTTTTTTTTTTTTTTTTTTTTTTTTTTTTTTTTTT
>SCDZ01000884.1:0-20731 GCA_004143845.1 Drosophila lacertosa | reverse complement strand
ATTTAACTTATTTAATTTATTTAATTTATTTAATTTATTTAATTTATTTAATTTATTTAATTAATAATTATATTTTTAATTTTTAATTCATTTATTTAATTTTTATTGAATTGAATTTAATTTTTTTTTATTTTACAAACTAAGGCACAAAGTAAGCATTAAATAACTTAAGTTATTCTCATAAAAAGTTAACAGTTATGTTTTCATTTTTACTCTAATATACTTCGGCATAGCTTAGACAACAAAATAAAGTTGAAAGTTAGCTTGGATGTTTATTTTGATTGTTGTATATAATAACAGTATAATTAAATCCCTTTCCAAAAAAAAAAAAAAACTATAATTATTGTTTCACTTTAACTTTACAGGGTATTCGCTATTCCATCACAAGCAGCACGCAGACTATCAAGCATTTTGGCTTGTCTTATTTATTTGCCAAGTTGTTGTTGCTTTGCCAGATATTGATAAATGTTGTTGTTGTTGTTGTTGTTGGCAGTAGGCAAAAGGAACTGTGGCAAGAGAAAAGGGCGGCACAAAAAGTGGGCGGGGCTTGTTTGGTTCTTAATGATGATACTTCTCGCTGTCAGTCCAGTCACTCACTTGGTGATTTGTCACTGATAAGTAGACGGAAACAAGCACAACACAAACAACAACAACAACAAGGAGAAGAGAAATGAAGAAGAAGAAGAGGAGGAGGTGCCAACAGGTTGGGGACTGAAGCAGGTCGCACAGCTGATTAGCCGAATTGGGGATAAGCAGGATAACACCTGGATAACAACCAGAGAACTGTGGCGCCCCAAAAGTTTCGGGCAGCCAAAAAGTTTTGCTCTGCCGCAAATAGTTTTGCCAAACAAAATGCGATTTGCGGCATGATTCAAAGTTCGTGCCCCAGCCACGCCCCCCCCCCCCCGCACCGCACCGCCCTTCAAAAACTGAAGGATTGATTACGTTCATACATATATAAATATATATATGTATATATAAGGAAATCTGAAAAAGCGGAAGAATTGTTTCTAAGCAAGCGCTGAAAAGTATGCTATGAATTTTGCTTCTAAGCAAGCGCTGAAAAGTATGCTATGAATTTTGTATGCAGCTTGGAATGAAAATTGGTTGCCAAAGTGTGATTAAAATATGAAAATATGTTGAGAGAATTTACTTGAGTGACAATTTAATAAGCAGACAATGTAAACGCACTCATATAATTAAAAGATTTATTTATTAATATACTAAATATTTAGCTGTTATTTTTGAGTTAACTTTTATGCAAGAATTACATTCAAAATTATTTCTCTTTTAATTAATTAAAATAATTGATTTTATTTGAATTTTGTTTTATATGAGCAAAAACTTATTTTTTTTTTTGTTAGGAATTTAGTTACTGCTTTATTTATTTTTTTTATGCGCGTAACTTAAGCTTTAAATAAGGCTGAGGCTAAATTATAAATGGAAAACTATTTTTAAAATGTCTTCATCTTTTTTCACTTAGGCTTAAGTACGTACATTTGTTTTTATTATGTATAAATAAACCATAATAAGTACAAGCTAAAATTTAAAAAAATAAATAAAAATAAATTCAACTTTTTTCTTAAATTTATATTTTTTTATATAATTTATATTATATTAATATATATTTTATTTATCTAACATTAAAAAGGTAATTTCTTCTTCTCAATAAAATGCTGGCAATAAACAAATTGTATTAAAACTTTTTTAATTTTAAATTTAATTTTATTAAGATAAAAAAATCTTTAATTTATAATAAAGTTTTAATTTTAGCTAATGAGTTTAAATTTGTGGAATAAGATTAAGCTGATTCAAATTTGATTAAATATTAATATTAATACTTAAAAATAAATGCAAATTAATAAATAAATTTGAATATAAAAATAAAAAAAATTGATTTAAAAAAAGTTTAAAGAACGAAGCAAAGTTAAAGTTAAAGATAAAATTAAAGTTTAAACATTTAACTAATGTGGATTAGGCAAGGATATTCGTACGAAGATCCTGCGGCTGGCAGCGCACAAAACTAGCCAAAAACTTGGCTGGCATTAATTTCAATTTGAAATTTCGAAAAGCCAATTCCAGAGCTTTTGGAAGGCGGCACGCGCCAGGACCAAAAAAAAAAAGGATAGAGAATGAAAAAGAAAAAATACAAAAACAAAAGGAAATGTTGTTGATGATGTTGTTGAAGAAGCAGAAGCAGAAGAAGAAGATGATGAGGCTATAAAAACATGTGTAACTCGAGGGCTTACAAGGATCACGCACTCAGTGACACTTAATGCCAGCTAACACACACACCCAAACACACAGACACATATACATATACACACATAGCTTTAGCTAGACAGACAAACGCAATTAGCTTTTAGCCATCATAACATTATGAACTGACAGACGACGACGGCGACGGCGACAGCTAACTGCTAATGATGAAGAGGCAAGCAAGGACACACACAGACAGACACACACACATACAGACAGACAGACAGACATTATGTTGATGTGCTGGCAACAATGCCGTTAACTTGTGTCGAGATTAAAATAAGGACACAAAAAAAAAAAAAAGGGCAGCAAGCAACGTTCGGTGTTCGTGGTACGTGCCACACGCGGCGCGTTGCATGAGTTGCAAGCGCCCAAGCTTTGTTTATGTACGCTGTCATTGTGGGGACATGTTTTTCTTTTTTTTTTTGTTTTCCTATTTTATTTTTTAGTTGGGGGCGAGCTTCTAAAAATGACTGCGTAAATGATGATATGAGATTTGGGTAACATTTTCTGCGGTGTCATTGCGAGAGGGAAGGGGGGGGGGAAGAGGAAAAGCCAGCGACGGAAACGGAAGAACGGAAGGAAGTTATTTAACACATATCCACACACACACACACACACAGCAAAAGGGGCGGAGGAAGGGGGGCGGGGCAGATTATGTGGCAGGATAATCATATTACGATTATGTCGCGTAAAATTTGCGCCACTCGCAGTTCAAGTGAACTAACTGCACAAAGAACGAGGGGGGGGGGGGGGGGGAAGAGAGAAAAGAGACACTAAAATATCAAATAATATACTCGAGTTTTAGACAGAGGGAAAAGTGAAAAGGGGAAAAGGGAAAAGGAGAAAAAGGGGCAAAAACAAATTCATTAAAATAATATTTTTAGCATTTAACGTGGCGAGAGAGAGAGAGAGAGAGCGAGAGCCTGGCTTAATAATAATTATAATAATACTCATATATTTATTAGCGGAGCAAAGCTCAAAACTGAAACCAAAATTAGCAGTAAAATAATTTCCTTTATTTTTTTTTTTGACTTCACTTTTTGTTGGGGTAATGTGAATTTTAAATTAATCCAAATAAAATGCACATAAAACAAGTGCAAAACAAGTAAATACATATATACGTATATACATATACATATATACATATAAACGTATTTATAAATAATATAAATTTGCTTTGCTTTTTTAATTAGTTGCTGGACTTAATCACATTTCTTTTATTTTAATAAACAACTTTTTCTTTTTTTGTGTGCGAAAAAAATTAAAAAAAAAGAAAGAACATATAAAAAACTCTATTTTTTTATTATTTATTTATTTTTATTTATTCGATAGACTGGAAGTATTTGCAATAAAGTTTGGAATAGAGCTGAGCTCATTTATGAAACAAACAATCCAACACAGTTTTATTTTTGAATTATGGAATTTAACTTAAAGTTTGAAAGCAAAGCAGAAGATTTTGACACATTTCTTATATATTTTTATTTTATTAGCATTTATTTGTGAATTAAATAATAATTTAATTAATTTTTAATATAAATTAAAAATACTTTTAAGTATTTATGTATTCTAAAATATTTATTCACAAATATTATAAAATAAAGAATTCTTAATTGTTCAGTCCTACATATAAATATAAAAACATATAAACATTATAAGCTTCACTTTAAGTAATAAATATAAATTAAATAAAATAAATCTTGTAACGTAAAACTTATGCTTTGAAAAAGAGACTTAAAAACATTTCTTATTTGGAGAGTCAGTAAATTAGTTTATTTATTATTTAATATTATTTAAATTATTATTTGAATTTAATTAAAGTAATCTAAAGAAATTAAATAAGTTAATTTAATTTTATTTATTATTATAATTTTAATTATTATTTGAATTGAATTAAAGTAAAGTTAAGAAATTAAATTAGTTAATTTAAAATTAATTATTATAATTAATTTAATTATTATTTGAATTATTATTTGAATTGAATTAAAGTAAAGTAAAAAGATAAAATTAGTTATTTTAATATTAATTAATCATTAAATTATTATTTGAATTAAAATAAAGTATAGTAAAGAAAATTAATTAGTTAGTTTAACATTCATTAATATTATTTAAATTATTATATGAATTAAAATAAAGTAAAGTAAATAAATTATAATTAGTAATAATATATTATTGGGTTATTTAATATTCATTATTATTATTTGAATGAAAGTAAAGCAAAGTAAAGTAATCAAATTTTATATATAAATAAATCTTTAGTTTACTTGAAGTTAAAAAAAATATTTAGGTTTTATTTTGATTTTAAATTATGTTTGCTTTATAAAAAATATTTTTAATTGTTACTTTTAAAGCAATTATAATTTTTGATTTTTCAATTGAATTTAAGTATTTTCTAAATGAGAAAAAGGCTGGGATAAAAGAAAGAAAAAACTAAAATGTTTTTTAAGCCTAAATTTTGAAATAAAAAAATTATAATTCTGCCACCATTTGTTTATGCTATACCCTGTACTTTATTAACTTATAAATACCCTATACTCGCCTTACTCTATAAATTATTCCTTGCATACCATAAACATAATACCGTTTACCCTGTATACCTTATACCCTATACCCTACACCTTATACCCTGTATACCTTATCTATAGCTATACCTCATACCCTGTATGCCTTATACCCTGCATACCTTATACACTATATACCATATACATTATACTTTATACCTTAATTCATATATCTTAATCCTTATTCCCTATTCCTTATATCTTATACCCTATAATAAAAGCCCTAAAGCCTTATACCCTGTAAACTTAACTCTCTATAAACAACCTTTTTCCAATTCTCAAAATTTAACTCTACCTTTTTTTCGCTCAGTGCACAAAGTATTCGCACTTGAACAAGAGCTTCCAGCAGGGGCGGAGTATATGGGGGGGGGCTTAACTGGGCGGGGGGTTGGATTTGAGGGGGGTTTCGTTTGGGGCTTTTTGCCTGCCTTTGAGCTCATTTGTTGTTGTTGTTGTTGTTGCGTTGTTTAATTGTTTAAATGTTATTTCATTGAATGCCGAACGTTGTCACAGAGGAGACAAGTGCCCGAGGCGACTGTCTGTCTGTGTGTGTGTGTGTGTGTGTGTGTGTGTGTGTGAAGAGAGTTGGGGGCTTGATTAAAGGCTGAGCTGTCGCGATGCGACAGTTGAAGAGGGAAGAGAGAAAGGGAAGGGGAATGGGAAGGGGAAGAGAGAATCGCTTAGCGTTAATGTTCTTCATTTATTGTCATTGTTGTTAATGTTTTTTTTGTGCGTGTGCGTGAGAAAAAAAGCATTTGCATTTGCAGAAAAAAAAACGGCGGGGGGAGGGGGGGGGAGGGGAGAAATATTGTGCAGAGATTTTGCTTGAATGATTTTTATTGCTCGTTTGTAGTAAATTTGGTGTGTAATTAGAGCGAAAGAGAAAGACAACCAAAAAGGGTTTAATAAAGAGGGGAGGCGGGGGGAGGGGGTGTGGCATATTGTGGGTGCGACACAATTGAAAAAAAAATAAAACGAAGAAAAACAAACTTCACTTGCAACAATGTCCTGGCTGGGCAGGGAGAAAAGCAACCGGAAGGATTTGGAAGGAGCATAAAGAATGCCAAAATGCCAAATGCTAAACGGGGTTGTCCTGGCCGCGGCCAAAATGAAATTGTGGCCAGCCCCAGGCCAGAGGAATGTGTGTGTGTGTGTGTGTGTGTGTGTGTGAGGTCAGCTTGGCTGGCTGACCAGCTGAGAATGATAAGCAGCTTCAGCTGACGCAGCTGCCACTGATAATACCCTGTAAAAACAGAAGTCAGTCAAAGCTTGTCAACACGGAAGTAAAATATGAACAACTTTTGCAAACTTTGGAAAAATTAAAGTAATTAAAATAAAATAAACTATTTAAAAAAAAATTAAATTTTTTAGTCCAACATTGCGTATACTTAATATGCGCACATACTAACCACTTTGTGTGCCCGCACAGGGTATTCGCAAGTGGCTGAGTTGAACTGCCAGGCATTAATATTGGGTTGTTTATTGCCTCAGACGACGACGCCACTAAAATTCTTAAAGTATATCCCACAATATTGAATACCCTGTAAAACTTGAGCATATGTGCGCAGCTGAACGGGTATATTGAGCGGGCGGAGATAGTTGAAATAAAACGAAGAAGCTGTTGTGAATATAAATATATAAAAATAGCAATAATAAATATAAAAATTAATTAAAAAATATAATATAATAAAAATATAAAATTAATGTATATTAATTTATTTAAAAATATAATAATAATTTATATAACAATATAATATTAATTAATATAAAAAAATAATATTAATTTTTATAAATATTTGATATAAATATACATAAAACTTTAATATTAATTAATATAAAAAAATAATATTTATTTATATAAAATGTAATATTAATAGAAGTACATACAAATATTTGGCTAATAATTAATATAAAAAATGTTAAATATTTAAAAAAAATAAATATAAATATACATAAAATAAATAAGAATACATTCATCATAATATTATATTATTTTATATTTTTTAATTATTATATACCTATATTTATTATATTTAATTAATTTTTTTTAATGGCTTAAAGCTTTTATTAAATTTTATTAGCTTTAGCTGCTTTGGCATTTGGCTCTGAGGAATTCCATATGCTTTATGAGGATTTATAAAAATATAAAACAGCTTAAATTAAGCTTAAATTAAGTTTTATTTGATTTTTTTTATAATTTAAAATAAACATAAAATATTTTAAAATTGGTTATTTGAGAATTAAAAGTTCGAAGCAATATATAAAAATTTTATTTGCTTTGCAATTTAATGTCAACTTAAAAAAAACTTTAGCTTAAAGAATGTTTAAATTTGGTTTAATTGGAAAAATTGCTTTCAGTCATATAAATTAAATTTAAGTGAATATATTTAAATATGCATAAATGTGTAGAATATATAAAATTAAGATTAGTTTAAGTTAAGTAGATTTTTTTTATTTTTAATAAATACTACTATTTTTATGAGTTTTTTTTTTTTTTTGTGGATATTTGTGTAAAAAATATGGAAAACAAAGAAAAAGAAGTTTAAATTAATTATTTTATTATTATTTATTATTAATTAATTAATTCTTTTATTATTTTTTTTTTTTTTGTTTTATAATGCTTTTATTCTAAATATGCTAAATAATTATCACTTGTTTAATTTGGTGGATTGGAAATCAGTTAAGAGAACTTTTCAATCAATTTTATTTATAAATTAATTCAATTGTAATATAAACAAACTTTTTTGAAATAAAAAGAATGAAAAAAAAGCATTTTTTAAGTTTAAATTAAATAAAAAATGTTTAGTTAATATTTAAAAACAAACAACAAATAAATAAAAAAGATTTCTTTGGGAAGAAGCATAAATATATATATACAGAAATTTTATAAATATTTATATAAATATATTTATTTATTTAGAAATATAATTAACAAAGTTTTCCCTAAAGAAACTTTAATAGCAATATTAAAGATATTGTTTAGGTTTATTTAATTTATTTAATGCACTGCTTTTACAGGGTATCTGCGAGTCTAACACACAATTGAACTAACACAAGTTGAGCTTGTTTTATTTGTTGCATTTTCGCAGAGCTAAAGAAATTTACTCGTTTTACCAAATGCCGACTGTGCGTGTGTGTGTGTGTGTGCGTGTGTGTGTGTAGGGATTGCAACGTTCGTCTCGGCGTGTGAGCAAGCAAGCAGGAGCTCACAGAGGTCCTGCCGAGTTGGCCTGCGGTCTTCTGGCCAATTGCGATGCTTTTGGCCAACACTTTAAAGCCTTTTTGCCATAAAATTTAATTCCAATCTCTCTCTCTCTCTCTCTCGTTCTCTCTCAATCACATAGGAAGCATAGGCAAACATTTCGAGTGAAATTTTGTTGGATTCGATTTCGATTTGAATTCCGATTCCGATTCCGATTTCGATTTTGGGCCTGGTTCAAAACACATTTGGCCAAAATGGCGCTGGAAAATGCGAAGCTGGCGACGATGGCGTCGACGAGCAGCAACGAGCAGAGCGACAACAGCGATAGCGACAACAGCGAGGGTATGTTGAAGAGTTCCGCCATTGACAAAGTTAAGCTCAACTTTTTTTCTTTTGCGCAGCTTTCAGCGATTCAAACGTGGAAAGCGTTGAGCAGAAGGAGCCGCAAAATGAGCAGGATCACAAGGATCAGCTGTTTGAGTACACGCCGCTAAACGGCGACTCGGACATGGACAACGAGATGGAGAATTGCAGCGACGAGTCCGTCGCTCTGCTCGCCCACGAGATCCTTTGCTGCGAACACGACTCGGACACGGACTCAGACAGCGA
Source organism: Drosophila lacertosa (assembly GCA_004143845.1). NCBI lineage: Eukaryota > Metazoa > Arthropoda > Insecta > Diptera > Drosophilidae > Drosophila > Drosophila lacertosa. The sequence continues at coordinate 12,100 of SCDZ01000884.1, read as the reverse complement.
GGATAACGAGCTGGATGCGTTCGCGGAGGCGCAACTGGGACACAGCTATGTCCTGCTAATGTGCAGCGAGGACGACGACGAGCTGGAGTTGGAACAACAACAACAACAACAGCAACAGCAACAACAACAGCAACAACAGCAGAAACAGCAACAACAGCAGAAACAACAACAACAACAACAGCTGTCCTCGCAGGACTTCGCTTTGGCGCCACAGCAGCTGCAGGATTAGCTTGAGCCGTCAGAATTTCCTTGTTGCATTTGCCAAGCTGCAAACTGAGCTCAACTTTGCTTTAAATAAATCTTAATCTAACACGAGAGAAAAGCAGGTGAGAATTGTTCAAGCCGTAGAAAGTATTCGAAGAGTCCCTGCAATTATTTATAAAAGCTGTTTAAATATATTTATTTAACCTCTTCATTGAAGAAACTTAAAACAAAAACTAAAAATATTTAAAGATATTTAAGGAATTCTTGGCGGGAATTAAAAAGTATTCATTTAGATAATTTATAAAAGGATTTTAAATATATTTATTTCACCTCTTCATAGAAGAAACTTAAAACAAAAACTGAATTAAAAAGTTTTCTTTTTCTAATAAATATTTAAAGATATTTAAAGAATTCTTGGCGGGAATTAAAAAGTATTCATTTAAATAATTTATAAAAGGATTTTAAATGTATTTATTTAACCTCTTCATAGAAGAAACTTAAAACAAAAACTGAATTAAAAAGTTTTCTTTCTTTCTATGAAAATATTAAGTTTGTGAAGATTGTTAATCCAACATATATTTATTAATTTATTTAATTTACAATATTTATTTATCTTATTTCTGTTTGATTTAATAACAAATATTTGAAGAGTTCTTGGATAGGCTTAGATATTTTATTATTTAGTTGCTCATTTCAATAATTTATTAAAACTGTTTAAATATATTTATTTAACCTCTTCATAGAAGAAACCTAAAACAAAAACTAAAAATATTTAGAGATATTTGAAGAATCCTTGGCGGGAATTAAAAAGCATTCATTTAAATAATTTATTAGAGGATTTTAAATATATTTATTAAACCTCTTCAGAGAAGAAACTTAAATGAAAAACTGAAGTTTTCTTTCTCTCTATGAAAATGTTAAGATTGTTAGTCCAATATATATTTATTAATTAATTAAAATCACATTATTAAGTTATTCAATTTTTGCTTCATTTTATAAAAAATATTAATATATATATTTATATTTATCAATGGAGTTTAAATATATTTATTTAAACTCTTCATTGAAGAAACTTAAAACAAAAACTGAATTAAAGTTTTCTTTCTTTCTATGCAAATGTTTAGTATGTGAAGTATATTAATTTAATTATTAATTAATTTAATACACAATTAATTACTTTAATTGTTTGCTATTATTTCTTTTAAATCTGTTTGATTTTATAAAATAATATTTAGAGATATTTGAAGAATTCTTGTCGGGCCTTAAATACCAAAAAGTATTTCAAGTAATTAATAAATATATATATTTTAGGTAACACGTTTTCTTTCTCTAAAAAATATTTAGGGAGTTTGAAGGGATGGGCTTAAGTACCAAAAAGTATTTCTTTAACTAATCTACAAAGCCAATTTAAATATATTTATTTCGACTATTCGTAGAAAAAACTTAAAAGAAAAACTGAAGTCTATATTTATTAATCAATTTAATTCATATGAAATCACTTTTATTCTTAGCGATATTATTATATTTTTATCTGTTTGATTTTATAAAAGTTATTTAGAGATATAAGGAACTTTAAATAATTTATAAATATATTTTTTTTGCCTTTCCATAGAAAAAACTTAGTAAAACTTTTTATCTCCCAAAAATATTTAGAGATTTTCGAAGAATCCTTGGATGGGATTGAAAAACATATTCATTTAAATAATGTAAAAAAGCTATTTAATTATATATTTATTTTGCCTTTCCATAGAAAAAACTTAACACAATAGCTGAATTAATTTTCACTATTGAAGTTTTCTTTCCTTCTAAACAAATGTTAAGTATGTGAAGTAAATAAAATTAATTTAATTCCTGCACAATAAATCGAACTTTCATTTGATTTTATTAAAGAAATATTTAGAGATATTTCAAGATATTTCAATTCTTGGATGGGCCTAAATATTAGTTTATTTATATATTTATTTAATTATTCTATGAAAGGCATTTAAATACATTTATTTTTAATAGGTATTTTCATTATTCAAGTTTTTGTTCCCTCTATGCAAATGTCAAGTATGTGAAGTATGTTTTTATTAATTAATTTAATTCACAATAAATTACTCCCATTCTTTGCGATAATTTCTCTTATTTCTGTTTGAATATTTAAAAAATATTTAATTACTTAAATCACAAAGAGTTCACAAGGCAATAAAGTTGAGTTAATGAATTCGAACAATTTTAAATATATATAAAAACTATTTAAGCCCAAAAAGATTTCTGTTTAATTCGATCTGAGAGAGAAGAATTCCTTTTATTTAAATATAAATAAAAATATTTCTACAGACCTTCGCCAATGGAATGAAGTATGAAATGGTATTAAATTCAAACTAATTTAAATCCTTATTGATTAGCTGTGAAATTTAATGAAAAAAGGGGCGCAAAAAAATTAGATTGAAAGATGATATTTTTCTATTAGCTTTGACAGCCGAAAATTTTCATTTCTATTACCAATTTTATTTTGGCCTGCAAAAAAGAAAATGAAACCTTAACAGATGCAAATTAATATCTAAGTTCAACATTTTTGTTGACAACAAAATGTTTTGCAAATGTATTTGACTAAAAAAGATTTCATTTTAATTTGCGTAAAGTGCATTTATTTAAAATGCGAAATTAAATGAAGAAGAAGAGATGAAAAGCTTATTAAGGACATCAAGTAAATTAATATTTGTAATTTTCTATGCATTTAAAGCTTGCCTTTTATTGAAAAGAAGCCAAGCGCTTAAAGTTGGCTCAAGAGCTGCGTTTAAAACGGGATTAATATGGCCACAATAATATATTGTAAGTGGAGAATATATATATATATTTGTTTATCTGGCATATATGCAATTGAAACTGAACCAAACTCGTTTTACGGTCTGCAGGACAACAGACATGGCCAACTCGAGTGGCGCTCGAGGAGTTGAGTTGTTGTCGAGGAGTTCAAGCTTGGCTGCCAGCGGATTGGCACTTGAGCGTGTCTTCACGACGAAGGACTCGCAGGACTCGCAGGACTCACCTGTGCGCGCATTGGAACTGGCAACTGGCAACTGGCAACTGGTTGCTGCACCACCTTGCACCACCTTGCAACACTCAAAGTACAAATTACTGCGCTTTACACTTGCATTATTTTCGCATTTGGATTTGCTTTCAATTATTTGCAATTAGTTTGTGTTGCTGCTAAAAAGCAAAAAATAAAATAAAAACAAAAAAAATTTATATGTAATTATATTTGAATTTGCACTTGTTGTTGTTGTTGTTGCTTTTGTTGTTGTTATTATTGTTTCGGTTTAGAGTTGTTGCTGCTGTTGAAACCGCGTCAAAGTCTACCGCAAAACTAGCTAAATGCCGAACCGACGGCAACCGCAAAAATACGCGGCGAGGCTGCAATTGCAATTGTTGCCGCAGTTGTGGCCAACAGCAGCAACTGCAGCAGCAGCAGCAGCAGCAGCAGCAGTAACTGCAACAGCCGCCGGTTGACAAAGTTGACAAAGCCAATCAGCTGGCAAGAATCGCACACACACACTCACGCACGCACGCACACAGACGCGTATGGCACAAAAAAAATAGTAGCTGTTTATTAAGCGTTTTGCGCAGCAACACAAAACAGCAGCAACAACTTTCGTTGCGAATCCCGCGGCCAACAATTAGCCTCAGTCTTGAACTTGGCTGTGCGTTTGGAAAAGTTGGGAAAGTGTTGCCGCTGTTTGCGTTTGATTTATTTATTTATTTTTTTTTTTTTGCTGTTCGCCTGTCTTGTTCGAAAGGCAGCACACGCACGTGTTTTTGTATATTTGGCGACTGGCATCCGCATCCGGTACCCGGTACTGATGTCAACAAGCTACCACACGCAACTAATTCAAAATATCCAAGCGAACGGATTACGCTACGCTATAACGGTTGTGTGTCGCTGTCCATATTGCCAGCTGCCAGCTGCCAGTCGTAATACGCCAGCCGAACACGAGTCGCCTTCGTGCGTCGGCTCGTCGCGTTGTCGCGTTGTCGCGACTCGTGGCTCGTTTCGTTTGTCGCTTCGTTTTCGGTCGGCACGACGTGAGCCGAGCGTCGACCGTCGAGCGTCGTTGCGATTGGCACGAGCCAAACTTCGTGTTCGGCTCAGTCGCTGCTCGCTTGCGACGGCAGCAGCACGTGGCGGCGGCTGCCAGCGAGCAATGTATGAGAATGCGTCTATATGTGTGTGTGTGTGTGTGTGTTTGTATAAATATGTTGTGCGTATTATTTAAAAAGCAGCTTAACCTGCTTTTCTGACCTTTTCCCTTGGCCGACTCGCAGATTTGTCCATTTCGCATATCGATGTTGCAGCTAATCCTCTCCGCTCGCTCTTGTTTGTGTGCGTGTGTTGATAAATGAGTTTTTATTTTGATTTCATTCAGTGTATTTAACTTGGCATTTTAGCATATGCTCGAAGCAACTTTTACTTAGCTGCCAAACTCAGACAAAATTTCTTAGTTAGTATGTCTATTTATAAAATATTGTTAAACTCTTATTTGCAGCCTCCGATCGATTCAAATATCAGAACCGATTTGAGCCAAAAGCTAACAACATTTGCCAACAGCTCAGCTGGACATTCAACTGTTAAAGCTGAACGGCTTTTAATTATTGGCTGTCGCGTGAAACGGCAATCAGTAATTGACACTTAAGCCAGCAGCCAGGGCCCAAACAATTTGAATCTGCTCTCAGCTCAACTCAGCTCAGCTCAGCTCGGCTCGGCTCGGCTCGGCTCAATCTGTGGTCCTTGTTTCAATGCTGCCTGTCAATTTGACAAAAACGTTTTTTGCTGTTGTTGTTTTTGTTGTTGTTTTTGTTTTTGTTTTTCTTGCTTTCCAACTGGCAGCTCGTTGTGGACACCTTTCAATTTGCAGTTATCGAGCTTTATTAGGCTTCAACTGATATTTCCTTCTGGCCTGACGAAGATTAAATACGCTCGCAGGCTTATAAAACCTGCCAGCGATTTATTGCCTTCACCTTGTCCTCTGGTTGTCTTCTACTTTTGGCCAGTTTGGAGCATCGAGAGACGCTCGTAAATCGCTCGAATTGTGCGTTCAGATTTTTCGCACAGAGCACGCATAAAAAAGTCTTTTAACAATAGATTTTACACTAAACTACAAAGACAAGGGATAAACAACATTTGTTGATTGAAGTCAATTGTTCATAAAATATACATAAATACATACGTATGTGTGTATATTCTTAGCTGGAGTATGTTACAGACTTTGTTAGTGTTATTCTTTTAATAAATGTTACATATTTAAATATGTTTATTATATTTACAGAGTTTAGTTATTAGTTGTTACTCACTTCATTAAGTTTACATTAGATTTCTTTTAACCACATACTTAATATACATAACATACTTAACATAGTTAACGTACTTAACATTCTTTTACATGCTTAACATACTTCACATACTTAACATTCTTTACATTATTAACATTCTGAACACTCTTAACATTCTTAACATACTTAACATTCTTTTACATGCTTAACATTCTTAGCCTTCTTAACATTCTTAACATACTTAACATTCTTTTACATACTTAACATTCTTAACATTCTTAACATTCTTAACATACTTAACATTCTTTTACATGCTTAACATACTTCACATAATTAGCATACTTCACATACTAAATTTTCTTAACATTCTTAACACTCTTAACATTCTTAACACTCTTATCATTCTTAACATTCTTAACATTCTTAACATTCTTAACATAGCTAACCTAACCTAACATATTTTTGAATATTTGATTTTAGATCATGTTCCTTTTTAACTATTCTCCTAATTGTGATTAATATTTTTTTTTGATATATTAGTTAAAAATTAAGATCTTATTTTCGGCTCTACCAAAAAACTTTTCTCTTTAGCAAACTTTCTGTTAAGAGTTTAAATTCCTAGTTTTATATTATAACGGTTATTTTCTGTTCATGCTTTTAACAATAGCTAAAAACATAGATTTCAATAGAAATTGTATTGCTTGTCGTTATGAGAATACCCTGTAAAAAATGCTTAACTGTTCAGTAGATTAACTCAACTGATGATGATTGCACAATCTATGTGTGTGTGCGAGTGTGTGTGTGTGTGTGTGTGTGTGCCTTGAGACAACACACCTGACTGGCAAGGATATCAGTGTTTATTTGACTTACATACATTGGAAGATCCTTGGATGGGATTGGATGGGATTGGATTGGATGGGATGGGATTAGATTGGGTTGGGTTCATAATTCGCTCAACATCCGATATGACCGCAAAACGGCAAATTGGTCAAGGCGGTTGCTATTCGCACACGTGTAGCCAAAGAAAACCGAGAGCGGCCAGCTCTTACCATTTACCGTTAGTGCCGCAGGCCCACAAGTTGCCCCAGTGTTAAACTTTCAGCTAGTCCCAAGTTCAAAGCTGACGATGGCTGCAGTCGATGTGTCGATGCTGATGCAAATGGCAGGAAATGCGTGATAACGACCAGCGACACACACACACACACACACTAACACACACACACACTAACACACACACACACACAGAGTCGTATGGACAGACCAGAGGCGATTGCTGCTGTTGATGGGTCTGGCTGATGTTGTGAAAGTGTCGACACCAGTTTGGGCCAGGCCAAAACACATGGCAAATGGCAGCTGGCAGACCAGCAGCCACCTCGTGCGCCATGCCACATGCCGCATGCCGCATGCCGCATGCTGCTGGATTCGTTTCGTTTGGCATCGCGTTCGAATGCGAATGCGAATGTGAATGTGAATGTGAAGGAGCAAGCATAAAGAACCGCAAAATCATGAAATTGAAATGCAATAATGAAGGCTTCATGGTCGATCGCTCAAACACACACTCACATTCACACACACGCTTACAGAGACAGACAGTTGCAAGCAACAGAGTCCATGCGAGCAACCAGCAGAAGCACCAATGTGCAATCGACACGCCACCATGGCACAAACACGCACTTTCTGTGCCAAAAACTGAAATGAAGACATTATTAAGTTCATTTGGCAAAAGAAAATATTTGATTTTCTCTTTTAAAGCGCCTGAAAATCAATTAAAAGCGAATAAAACCAAGTTTTAAAGCGGCAGTTGTTAACTTAACAGTTGCTGTTAGCTAACAGTGCTGCTTAAGGTCGCTCAGTCTGTTAACTGTTAGCTGTGTTATGTTAACAGTGTTTGCAACTAAGTTTAACAGCGACAACTACTAAGCAGCTGCAAACTTAACAGTTGCTGTTAGCTAACAGTGCGATCTCCCTCTCTCTCTGTTAGCTGCTAACTGCATTATGTTAACAGCGCTTGCAACTCAGTTTGCTAACAGTGCGCGCGCTCTCTCTCTCTCCACTTTTTAACTGTTAACTGCTTTATTTCAAGCTGAAGTTAAAGCAAAAATTCAACTGCTTTCTTTTTCTTTTTAAACAATAAATAAACTTAAAAGTTTTAACATGGAAAATTAACAATTTTGCACACTGTACCAAAGAACTGTCTGCCAGACTCTGCGTGAGTGTGTGTGTGTGTGTGTGTGAGGCGACACCACAAAGTTGCCATATTTAAAGCATAAAAGCAACATTTCCGTTTGTCGCATGCCAACGCAGGAAAAACGATGAAGGAGGCGTGAAAAGGGGCAGAAAGGGGGAGAAAAGGGAGCTAGCCAAAAACTAGGGAGAACTAAGCAGAGGCCGAGGCCTACACCAGCATATGTATGTACGACTGCATGTGTGTGTGTGTGTGTGTGTGTGTGTGTGTGTGTGTGCGCGTTGCAGTCATGTACAACATGCAACAAACGTGAGAAACTAAAATGAGTGCAATTTGTATGCCCGACAAGGGGCGTGCCAAAGGGGGCGTGGCTGGCGGCGAAGCTGTGCCCTGGCCACAGAGGCGTAGGTTTAAAGGGGGGGCGCCTAAGCCCGCAGCGCAAAAGGAAAGTTGGGGAAAACCAGGAGGGAAATTCTTCGTCAGGCAAATGCGCATCCTTTTTTTATTCTTTCTTTTCTTTTCTGTTTTCTCGTTTTAAACTGCTTTTGACCAGCAAATTCAGTTTTGCATCAATTGTCGCATAAATTATACAGATTAACACACACACACACACACACTCGCACACACACACATTATTAAATTTAATTCGAGGCAAAGCCACAAAAAAAAAAAATAAAAATAAAATGAGGAACAAATAAATGCAAAGAAAGAAAGCAAAAGAAAACTGAGACTCCAAAGGGACTGCAAGGGGGAGGGGGGGGGGGTTGGTCTCTAGGGGGGCTGTTGTTCGTGTGTTACGGTAATTGTTTAAAGTAACTGTTACAAATTGAAGCGGGCCAAGAGTCGAGGCGAGAGTCGAAAGGACAATTGCAAATCGAGTTGCAGTCTTTCGACTGAAGACCGAAGAGAAAGAGACAGACAGAGAGAGAGAGAGAGAAAGAGAGAGAGAGATATTGAGCATGCACAGCTAACAGATACCCTGCAGCTGGCAACTTTCTTCATGAGACTCATTTTAATTTAAATTAAGTTTGCCTAAATTTAATATTAATGCCCGAGGCGCGAAAGTTCAAACAAGCTCGCAGCGAGGGAAGTTTGTGAAGAAGTGAGCGGATTTTTTTAACTTAAAGTGTATATTAAAATAAAGTTTTTTTTTTTTGTTATTAAATTATGTAAAATTAAACAATATTTAATTATGTTAAAACCAATTTAAGTATATTTACTTAAGAAATTAAATGCAGAAAGATAAGAAGAGACAGAGTAAGAAAAAGAGTGAGAGAGAGAGAGAGACAGACATATAGACCCAATTTATTGAAGGTTCTTCTTCTTCTTCTTCTTCTGTTTGTTAAAGGCAATTGATCTAAATAAAACAAGTGAAACTTTTTTAGTAGGGCGTGCTCGACGGACAGATACTCAACACTCAGCTGATTTTAAAAATATTTAAAACTTTACCTTTATATAGACAAAAATGTTATTGAGGAACTTCTTCAACCTAAAAAATATATATAAAATTTAAAACTTAGAAAAACATTTACATGGTTAAAATCAAATAATTAAAATTGATTTTAATGAGCACAAATTATATAATCTTAAAAGCATTAATAGTAACAATAAATGTATATAAATAATTAATTAATTACTAATAATTAAATGTAAATGATAATAATAAAAAATAAATATAAATAATAATAATAATAATAATAAATAAATAGAAATACTAATAATAATAAATAAATAGAAATTATGATATTAAAATAAATAATAATAAAGAAATATAAATAATTATAGTAATAATAAAAAAAACACGTAATAGCAATAAAAAATAAATAAATAAAAATAATAATCATAATAATAAATAAATTTATGTAATTAAAGTAATACTAAATAAATATAAATAATAATAAAAATTCAAATAATAATAAATAAATATTTATAATAATAGTAATATTTAATAAATATACAAAATAATAATAATAATATATAAATTTAAATAATAAGCAAATTAATAAATGAATATAAATAGTTATCAAAATAATAAAATAATATAAATAATAATACGAAATAATAATAATACTAAATATAAATTAGTTTAAATAATTATACTATTAAATAAATAATAATAAAAAATAAAATAAATTAACAATAATATTAATAAATAAATAAATTTAAAAGTAATAATAATAATATTAATTAATATATAAAAAATAAAATAAAAATATGAAAATTAAAAAAAGGAACTTATTTTTAAACTTAATTTATATAATTAATATATATACATATGTATATTTATGTATGTATGTATGTATGTATGTGCATCTATGTTAATAAAAATCATTTTAACAGAAACGTGAATGAAATGTAATCGCAGCAAAATGTTAATTGGATTGAATATACCCCATTGGAGTAAGTCTGGCACAGAAATGCAGGCAAAGAAAACAAATACTTAACTTTGACTTAACCAAAATTAGTTATTAATAAATAGAAAATAGAAAACAACATTTAAAACATTCAAAAAAATCCTTAAAAGCTTCAAAAGTCTGTCTATTTCTACGACTGTCTGCCACCCACTCAAGCGCTTTTTACAGGGTATACCGCACGTCGATCGATTTGCTAGCGAGTATTTTTTCGGCGGCAATAATTTTTTTTGTTTAGGTGCCAGAATTAAAGACAATCGCGTGCAATAATCCCCCGAAGGGGGCGTGGCGGTGGGGGGGGTGTCGCTAAAGGGGGGCGTGGCAAGTGGCAGCGATGCGTGCGCAACGTGTGTGCGGATCGTGCTCAAGTTAATGGCGAATGCCTGACGTCCTCACACACACACACACACACACACACACACACACACACGCACACGAAACCCAAATCTAATTTAGTTTGTCAGGCGTGTGGCATGTGGCATGTGGCAGGTGCAGCAGCAGCTTTCTTTGTGACATGTTGCAGATGCGCGTTCCGCAACGAGTCTCCTTTGCCTCTTCTTCCTCTTTCTCCTGCTCCTCCCTCTCCTCTTCTTCTTTCTCCTTTCTTGTCTGTCACGCCGATACTTAAAGCTGCCATAATTAAACCGCCCCACAAAATAACCCCAGGGGGGAGGGGGTGGGGGAGGGGAGGGGGGAACAGTTCAATTGGCAGAGCGGCCATAGATTAAGCCAAAATCTAAAATCTAAAGGAGCCTGACTAAAAGGAGCTGGCATAAAGGGTTTCGCTTGCGGATAACGGTTCTCGCTGTGAGTGTTGCAAATATACATATATATATGTATATGTATATATGTGCTATATACTAAATATAAATGCACATAAAAATTCAATTTCTCTAAAGTGTAGCTAAGCATGTAATTGAATTTGTAATGGCGAATATCGTTGAAATCGTCTACAATTCAGCAAATGTTGCCCGTTCTGGCGGCGTCGCCATTTCCATCTTCATTTCGGTTCATTCTGTCGCGAGTTTACGTCTCCATTGAGTGACGGACTGAAGGACGAGCGGAGAGACTTGTCGCATCCATAGATCCATTCCTACACACACACACACACACACACTCACACACACATACATGCACATATTTATGCACGTGTCTGTGTGTCTGCCAGTTGACTCCAATTTCAATTCCACAACCACTTCCACTTCCACATTCACATTCACATTCACTTCCGATTCACACACACACACACACACACACACACATTTTTTATAGTATGTCGTCAGATATCTTGGCATCTACCGAAAACAGCCAAGCCAAACACAGCCGCCGGGTCGTTGGCTTGAATTGTGTTTTTAATAAGAACGACCTCCGCTGCCTGAACCCCTTCCCATCCCTCCCCACCCCCACCCCCATCCCCATCCCCTACCACCTTCCCCTACCCTAAACTTAGTCAATTTGAACTCTTTGCTTTCGGGCTCAGCCGCATTTACATATAAATATGTCTATTTAATATTAAATATCACTTAAATTGTCAACGTCAGCTGCAAAGAGCCGCAATTTGCACTCAATTAGAGTGCACACAGACAACTCAGCGCCATTTAACATTTCTCTTGCACATTAACATATATAATAGTTTAGTTAAACTGAAGATGTCAGAACTGTTATTTAAGCATAACTTTTGTATTCAAAACCAGAACATTTTTAATGTTAGAACTGAACTCATTTAAATATAATTAGCTAAAGCAATCAATATGCTGTTTACATAACTGAACAAATCAGCAACAGTAACAAACCCCAAGCATAAAAGAGACAGAAGCTCATCTAATGCATAAAAATGAACACACCGCCATTTTGTATTGATGAGTGTAAGCAACAACAAGAATGAGACCGCAGCGATCGCTGTAATTTTGGAGAGTTGAAATGGCAACAACTGTCAGTGCGAGAGCAAGCAGTGCATTGAGGCGCTCGCAAGCGACCGCAGCCAATA